>JARUHE010179932.1:0-13795 GCA_031471125.1 Archaeomysis grebnitzkii | reverse complement strand
TATGACAAATTAAAAACAAGAAAATAATAAACTTAAATAATTAATATTTGTTGTATTTGCCATACAATGCATATTTTTCAAAAATCATTTTTATTATAAAACAATACAAACATCATAAAAAATATTACCCCATTATTCATAAATTCAGTACTTTTTTTTAGCTTCGTACTAAACCTAGCTAGCTGAGATGAAGGATTTTCACTTTGTCTGACTGTACATATATATATATGATTAGCACAGATAAAAGTTTTCTTTGACATAATTTTGTTAATTATGACTTCATATTTACAACTTGCTTTATATTTCCAAGCTTCCATAAGCAACGTTCATTAAGTAAATTGAAAGTAAGGGTTATAAAATAGTTTTTTTAACTAGTTTCACTATATTCATCTATTATAGTCTTAACAATAGTTATATTATCGCATAATCTGAAAAAACATAAATACACAGAAGGTAAAATTGATGCATTGCAATTTATATCATAAATTCTTATTTTAATGGAGGAAACATCACTTAGCTAACTGCTTTTAAAGTATATTTCTCTGTAAATCAAAATGGTTGCAAAAAGTTGTCTGAAAAAAGCATAATAATTAATAACCTTTGAAAATATATAAAGCATATATCTTTCTTAGGAAAAAATATACATAAATTACAGTTTAGTTTGCGATAAACGTCAGTCAGATGGGATTTGTTTATTAAACTTTGAAACATAGTTGAGTTTAATATGTATAATTAAAGATGTACATTACTTTAAAAACATTTTTAAAATTACAAAAGCAAAAACTGAAATACAGTTGAACAGTTCTAACCTTATAAAATATTTGCATTACTCCGCATCCATGGAATAAGCATCAACCCATATGTGTCATACATTTGTTTTTAATAGATGTCGATCATCCATTGCTATTGTTAATCGTCAACGTGAATATAATATATAGTGATTTTCAGAATATTTTTTTGTTATATAAGGGTGTAGCAAAAATATTGGCCCTATTTAAGTAAAGTAAGATTGAAACTATAAGTTACAAAAATGTATTTTATAGTAACCGCGATAATGAAGCACTTAGAATAATTACTGTGGTAGAAATTGAGTAAAATAAGCTACTCCTTTTTGAGAAGAAAAGTAAACATGTTTAGAAGTTTGTGTTGTATATGTTTACTCTATAAATATATTCAAAAGTTGTAAAGCTAAGTATTCTTAAAAAATTATGTTACATTTTATTATTTTTTTCAAGACTCGTGGAAGCATGAAAAAATACTACACATTTAAAGCTGTGCTTGTATGTTGAAACATTTTCTAAGATTGTGTCATATTAACACTTCTACACTTTTATTTCATTTGGTTTCAAATAAAATTATTTCTAAGCTTTCTAAAAAAATGTTGGCTAACCATGAAACTCCTGGAATGTCTATTATTTAAGAAAATTTATTTTATTGGTAAAAAAGTCCTTCAGGCATTCTACCTTAGAGTTTCCAGTTGTTTAACTTGTTTTAAATTTACTTATCTCTAAAACTTATAATATATACGTTTTAATGAGTAAATACTTATTTCACAAAATAAAATCTTTAGTGACACCAGTGTATAGTGTTATACTTTTTAATTTCAGTTAAATACACTTTTCTGAAAACTCATTTTTTTGTTGAAAAAATGACAAATCATTCACCGTCCCAACAACAAAAACAACACCAACAGCCAGAGATAAGTTATTGAAGATGGTTTCTCAAACACAGATTAAAAAACACACAGTTAGTCCTGTAGATTTCATAAAGGAATAGAGCTACTCATAGATAGTTTCAGCTCTTATAATACCCATAAGTACAAATTTACACCGTACAGCTAAATACAACTGTTTTGCTTGTTTAAAATTATAAATATGTGTTTCACACTATACTGCAAACGTATACAAGGCGTAGCTCCTACGCGACGTGTTTACTAATTGGAATTCTAAAATTTAGATTTTTCGCATCACAAACTAAATAAGTGCCATCTTGGTGTATCAAGTATAGGATAAAAGATTATGTGATGAAGTTATTTTCTAGGAAAACATTCACTAAACAACACATAATTTATGCTCCAACTTTTAGAAAAATTGTTTCAATTTCACTCAGGTTCGAAAATGTGTTTGAACATTTATGTACACGTATAAATTATCGAACACCAAAAGCAATGCATTTCCAGGGTCATACAAACTACAAATACGTATACTATTGTTGCAATTAAGAATCATATTGATACAGTTACACGTATGTATGATCAAATTGAGTATGCTACTGCAAGGTACTCGCTTACTACTTTTAAAGAATTTATACAAAAAGTCACAGAAGGGCTACAATATCTACGATGCAAAACAACTTTTCTGCTAAAGTTTTAATATTTATTAAATTCATTTGTAACTTGATTGGCATCATGCTATATATTTTGACATATAGTTTGCATTATTTTTTTTTATTTTTAAAAAAGAAAGAAAAATTCATAAATATAAATAGAAAAAAAAACATAAATGTTATGATTCAAAAATGATATTAAAAGTAAATAAAAGCTTATTCGTATAATTAATTTACTTGGAATATAAAATATATATTTTTCATAAATTTTGAATACTTCTTCTTTTAATAATTGTAGCCAAAGAATCAAAAATAAATATCGGAGGTAAATTACTTTCTTTGTCTTATTTTTGTTAATCACACCTTACATTTTGTTCATTGTTTTTTTTCTTATTGTACAGCTTAAATTATTCTGAATGAAGATCAGTTTTACATATATAATTCTCAAACCAATGTATTATTGTTTGTGTGTGTGTGTGTGTGTCTATGTGTGTGTGTGTGCATGTATGTGTATGTATGTTTATACGTGTGTAGGTGTGTGCCCGCGTGTATATGTGTGTGTGTCTGTGTGTGTGTGTGTGTGTGTGTGTGTGTGTATGTATGTGTCTGTATGTTTATGCGTGTGTAGGTGTGTGCCCGCGTGTATATGTGTGTGTGTCTGTTTACTGTACTTAAAATGGATTAATCAATCATATGAATACGAAAGGAAAGACTAATTTAAAATATATACAATGCGAACAGAGATTTTATTATTTTATATATATATATTACATATTTTATTATTTTTAATTTAATTGCCTCTTGTGAGTATAGGTATGTTTCTTTTTCTTTGTATTCTATAATAATATAAAGATGCATTTTCATTATTATTATTTTTATATTGATTGTTTTGTGTTGTCAATAGTAAATTATTAATATATCATTATTATTGTATTCTTAGTGTATTATTGTTATCGGGCTATCAATATTATATAAGTAACTTTGCCAAAGTCTAAATTGCGACAATCATATTTCATCAAAAAAGAAGAATTTGAAAAAAAAAATGTTACGAGATTAATATGCCATTCGAGTATATACAGTGAAAATTTAAAGGTTCTAGTACTCATATTCTCGCCTCCAGAACAATTTTAAAGTCATGACGTCATGACACATGACCTCACGATGACGGCACGAAATATGAAATTTTGCCAATGTCAAAATAAGCATAATTGAATTCTAGATATACTTAGAAAGTTTCAGATCGAAAGCTCAAATAGTTTTTTTTTTATTAATTTTTTTTCATTTTTCCAATTCTCGAGTTCAGTACCCCCTTAAGCGCTAATTTCAAACGGTTAATAAACGTTTCCATTTCGTTCTCCTTAATACAATAATTATTGTTGGTATTACCGTTATAATTATACCTGTTATTATTTACATTATAATTAATTTTACTAAGACCATTGTTTGTTGGTGTGTTTGTATTTGTTAGTTTGTTGGTTGGTTTGTTTGTTGGTTTGCTTGTTTTTTGTTTGTTTGTATGGATGTATGTGTGGGTGAATCGATGAATAAGTGATATATAGTATTTATTTACATTTTATTTAATTTAAAAAACAATTTCATTGGGAACAAATTTGAAATAGCGAATTCCAAGTTAAAAATGTGATTTACTTTAACTGTGTAAGTAGAACTCTCTCTCATGCCACGTTCTATACTGTTTGTAGTGTACGACAATTCAATAATTATGTTGATTTTGATGAAACACTTTTTGTTGGAATTGTATTTCTTTGAAAACAAGCGAGTGCTCATATGTTTGTAGATTCGTTTGTGACGTGACGTGACTAGCATAATGAATGAATGATGGTAAGGACAACAGTGATGATGGATGATGATATGAATGAATTATGAATTAATGAATAATATAAACGAATGAACAATGAATTAATGAGTTATATAAATGAATGCATAATGAATTATATGAATAAATGAATTAATGAATGTTCTAAATGAAATAATTAATGAATGATATAAGTGAATGGACAATGAATTGATGAATTATATAAATGAATGAATGATTTAAATGAATGTACAATGATTTAATGAATGATATAATTTAATGAATTAATTAATGTTATAAATTAATGATATAAATGAATGAAGAATGAATTACTGAATTGTATAAATGAATGAATAATGAATTAATGAAAGATATGAATGACTAATAAATTCATGAATGATATACATGAATGAATACTGAATTAATGAATGATATAAATGCATGCATGTTGAATTAATGAATGATATGAATAATTAATGAGTTAATGAATGACATAAATGAATACTGAATTAATTAATGATATGAATGAATAATGAATTAATGAATGGAATACTTAAAAGAATATTGAAATAATGCATGATATGAATGCATAATGAATTAATTAATGTTATTAATATTGAGTTAATGAATGATATGAATGAACAATGAATTAATGAATGATTTAAATGAATGAAAACTGAATTAATGAATGGTATGGGTGATTAATGAATTAACAAATGATATGAATGAATGATGAATTAATGAATGAATGATATGAGTTAATAGTGAATTAAAGATGGATTCATGAACAATATACATGAATGAAATGAAATATGGACAAATGGATAAATGAATAGATAAATGGATATGCGAAAAGATAAATATATTAATGGATCAATATAGTATTAGATGAATGGAGCAATAATTGGGTTGATCAATAGATTAATTTATCCATTGGTCTATTGATCCATTGATCTATTCAAATATTGACCTATTCATCTATTGTTCTATTGATCCATTCATCTATTGATCTATTGATCCATTCATATATGGATCTATTTATCCATTCATATTGATCAATTCATCTATTGATCCATTAATATATTGATCTACTGATTGATTGGTCCATTCATCTATTCATCTATTGATTAACTGATCCATTTCTATATGGATATGTCGACCAATTTATCTGTTGATCCATTCATATATTGATAAATTGATCCCTTCATCTATTGATCTAATGATCCATTCTTCTATTGATCCATTCAACTATTGATCTACTGATCCATTCACATATTGATCTATTTATTTATCCATTAATATATTGATATATTGATCCGTTCATATATGCATCTATTGATCCATTCAGATATTGATTTATTGAACCATTCATTTATTGATCTATCGATTCATTCACCTATTGATCTATTGATCTATTCATCTATAGATACATTCATGAATTGATCTATCGATACATTCATCTCTTGACCTTGACCATTTCATCTTGATCTATTGGTACATTCATGTATTGATCCATTCATATATTGATTTATTGATCTAATGATCTAATGTTCTATTGATCCATTCATATATTGATCTGTTGATGTATTGATCTATTGATCTATTGATTCATTCATCTAACGATCTATTGATCCATTCATTTATTGATCTATCGATCCATTCATCTATTGATCTATTGATATATTTATCTATGGATACATTCATGAATTGATCTATCGATACATTTATTTATTGATCCATTCATCTAACGATATATTGATCCATTCATATATTGATCTAGTCATTTATCCATTTTTTGTCTAACCATTTATCCATTTATTATATTCATTAATTTGTTAGTCATTCATTTATATCATTCATTAACTCATTATTCATTAATTTAAAAAAATAATTAAATCATTATTTATTCATTTATATCGTTCATTAATTAATTATTCATTCATTAATATCATTCATTATTCATTCATTCATATCATTCATTATTTATATCTTCATATCATTCAGTACGCTATTATTCATTCATTTATATCATTAATTAAACAAATATTCATTCATTCATATCATTAATTAATTAATTCAATTATATCATTCATTAATTCATTATTCATTAATTCATAGCTTTCCTTAGTTTTTTATTCATTCATTCATATCATTTATGAATTTATTATTCATTCGTTCATTAATGCATTGTTCATTTATTTTTATCATTAATTAATTCATTCATTGATATCATTCATTAACTCATTATGTATTAACTTAAATCATTCATTAATTCATTGTTCATTCATTATTCATCCTTTTATATCATTCATTCATTTATATCATTTATTTATTGTTCATCCATTTACATAATTCATTAATTTATTGTTCATTCCTTTATAACATTCATTAATTAATTAATTCGTATCGTTTATTACTAATTCATTTATATCATTCATTATTTCATTATTTATTAATTTATATAATTCATTAATTCATGGTTCCTTCAGTAATTAAATATTCTTTCTTTCATATTATCCATTAATTCATTATTCATTCATTTATACAATTCATTAATTCATTATTCATTCAATTATACAACTAATTAATTCATTATTCATTAATTAGTTCATTAAATTATGTCATTCATTCATATCATTCAATATTTTTTCACTTATAAAATTCATTAATTAATTATTCATTCATTTATATAATTCATTAATTCATTGTTTATTCATGTATATAATTAATGAATTAATTATTCATTAATTTTTATTATTCACGAATTCATTATTCACTAATTCATAATTCATTAATATCATCATCCATCATCGTTGTCGTCCTTACAATCATTCATTCATAATATACAGGGTGGCAAGGAAGGCCCTGAGGTGTTGCAAAATTCTGCCATTTTACCATTGTTAATTATTTTTCTTTCAATTACATAGATTGTATAGAAAATATCCTGTCAATTAATCATGAATAATTATAGCGTCGAAGAACGTAACAAAATTGTTAAATTATTTTATCAAAGTCAAGGGTCAATTCAGCCTATTTTGAATTCTTAGGCGCAGGAATCCTTCACTCATGGTCCGGTAAGCATACTCCAGTCACAGTGACAACATTTCCGTGTTCATCCTCAAAAAAATAAGGCCCGATTATTTCTTCTGCCTTCATTGCACACCATACTTTTTGGGATGTAACTGCCTTTGGTGAATTGCCCTCGGATTTGCAGAGGCCAAAAAGTAGCAATTTTTAGGTGTTAACGAATCTATTCAAATGAAAATGAGCTTCATACGAAATCATCAATTTAACAATTTTTGTACGTTCTTCGACGCTATACTTATTCATGATTAAATTCTAAAGTATTTTCTACAATATCTGAAATATATATTATTGGTAAAATGGCAGCATTTTGCAACCACGCAGTGACTTCTTGGTCACCCTGTACAAACATACGAAAATTCACTTGTTTTCAAAGAAATATAATTTCAACAAAAAGTGTTTGAACAAAATCAACAAAATTATTGAATTGTCGTACATTAAAAGAACCAATTAAGCATATGTTATTATACAAACATAAAATAATAATTATTAAGTTTGGCTTTCATAATATAGTAAATCTTATATGAAAAATATAAACATACAAGTATTATGAATCAAACAATCAAAATTCGTACCTTTGGCAGTGCAAACAGCATAGAACGTGGCATGAGAGAGATTTCACACTTACACAAAGTAAATCACATTTTTAACTTGGAATTCGCTATTTCAAATTTGTTCTAAATTAAGCTGTGTTTTTCAAGTTATATAAAATGTAAATAAATACTATATATCACTTCCTCACCGATGCACTTACACATACATACATATAAGCAAACAAACCAACCAATAAACAAACAAACAAAAAACAAACAATGGTCCTAGTTCAATTAATTATAATATTATAATGTTAATAATAACAATTATAATGATAACGGTAATACCAACAATAATTATTGTATTAAGTTAAAAGGCGTGTCTAAAAATGATAAAGGAGGAGTTTACAACTCCCTCTTTGTGGGAGTTTTCTAGTACGAATAGAGTTCCGTTCGCCACCGACTGTACATTTGCTTGGTAATATAAAACAAGTTCCTGTGTTGCTTAATTATAAACTTGGAGATGTAGAAGCCAGAAATCTTTATCTATCTTTCTATACTAATGAAAGTTTATTTTCATACAAAGTTATAAGAAAAACATGCTGAATATATCCTAATGATGATTAAAACCTAAACATTTATAACATTAACTAGTCCAGCGGAATCTTGCCGAACCGTGTTTTTTAGTATATACAATGTTTTATTGCAGATTCTGTAGCTCATATGTATACTGATCTCAAATCAAGAAGGTGCCACTTTGTCACCTTTGGGGACATTTTTTTATTGACATTTGAAAATAGGAACATTTCGAGCAATTATCGTAAATTTGTCAACTTGTCTGAAGTATACTTTTATAAATTATTAGTACCTATGTGTAAGTTAGCTGCACTATTTACATCGTATTACCAGATAGTATATATAAATTTATATTAAAATCATTCAGGGATAGAATAATACACTTTATATCACATTTTATCGATATATATTTGTTTTCCATCATGATATGATCGGTAAAAATCCGTAGAGCTTAGATACAGTGAAATGAATAGGAATGTATTTTGTAACATTTCATAACATAACATTCCGTAACATAAATTGCAATCATTTATATATGATAATTGTTGTGGTTGATGCCTGTATGTCTTTGCACAATACTGTGCAAAATTGTGAAGCATTGCGCAGTCATCGGCCAATCATATCTGACACACTTCATCCTTTATGCAGACTAATTTAATAAACTTATTAATAGGCGTTTGATTTTAGAATCCCTTTGAAAAAGTTTCAATTAAGTAAAATAGATTTGTTTATGTGAAATAAATTAAAATAATACATTATTATAACAATTATATCTCTTTCTGATATCAAGACAATGCAAAATAAAAATGGCATCCCAAATATTTTAATACGGAAACATCCTACGCCTTACAATGTCAGAAAATGTGCATACAAAGTATTTTGGGCATATGAATCTATATTTAAACTTTCAGCTTGGTAACTAGCAGACAAAAACCTAGGCTGTGTTCAAAAGCAGTAGTCCATTGCAGGACTGCTGAAAGAGGGCCAGGCAAGAAGACCTTCAAATTTTCAATTCTGGAGATATGTTCCAATCGAGAGGGTGTAATTGTGCAGCAAGTCAGGATACGGATGCAAGGTGCTTTATGGCAAAATTCATGGGCCCGAGAGGAAGGATGTATTTTCAACATAAATAAGAACATCACACATATGAATGTACAGATTGAGCCTTTATAAAGGTCATCCATGAACTCAGCAATGACCCAACATGCAACTGGAACTCCCTTGAGGTATACAACCTATAGCTGCACATTTATTCAGAGAATTAAGCTGAAACAACACATATTGATTAAGCATCTTTCAACACATTTTGGATCAAACTTAGTCCGCTTCGAAGTTGGGATTGCCAGCATTCTTATGTTCCAGAGCAAAACTTCTCATCTACTTAGGATGATACCAGGTTATAAAGACCAAGATGATTTGAACATCTGTAAGGAACAGTAAAGGAGACAACACAACTTGCTCCTGACTTGAACAGTTATGCGACAGAAACAAGAGAGTTGCAGCCCAATCTTCCTTAATCTCCTCTCATAGATCTCACTAAACTTACGGGACATATTGCAGGCTTATCTCATCGGTAATGCTATCACCAGCACCGTGAATCCCTTAGCAGCTACATTGCAAATTTCTCTAGGTCTATTTATGAAAGATGAAAGCACGATTAACATGTTTTATGGTTTTGGAATCGCCTGCTCTTATGATGAGGGACAAGACTTAAGGCTTCTGCTACTCATGCTGCTTTCCAGAAAATCAAACTCTGGGGGATATTCGACAAGAAGACCGGTCTCGTACAAGCTGTGGCTAACAACTTCAAAGTCACCATACCTTTTCTTAATGGCTTGAGATCAACACATTCTCTTGCTCTCTTCCGCGCCCAGGTCCAAACAGATGAAAATCTTTCTAGATATGAAGTAAAATTTCTCTAACAATCCCCATCAAGCGTAATACTGTATCTAGGAAACCCTCAATTCCAGCGCAAGAAGCAACACATACAGTACCAGCTATCAAGATACTTGCTTTTAAACATATATAGTGTTGGTTATGACTTTATACAAAAGGTCATCTAGGAGAAAGATGTACCCGAGTACAGTGGCTTTAACACTCGAGCCTCACCAGATCAAGGACAGTCCATTTATACAGCAACCAAAGCCATCTATTTATGTGCTGTGGGATTACCCAGAATATTTATAAAATTCAATTCCACGCCTGGGCGGCACGCATATACTAATGAGTTTTGTCGACGCTGTTGGGACACTAATGTGCCACAGTGGTTTGGAAGAAATAATGCAACCTGCTTTGGGCAGAGTACCAAAATGTTGTCTGGAAAAAGTAACCACAAAATGTTCGAATATTGCAAATGGGGATAGAAGAACTGTTGTGAAGGCAATGGCAAACTCTAATAATTTTGCTCAGGACAAACCAATGGAACGACTAAACATACAAGCAGCCCTCAGTTCAAAAACAAAGTTTTTGGTCACCAATCTGATCGAGCCGATGCCCATCATAATGATTCTTATAAGGGCAGATCGTGAATGCGACTGACCTTTCCACATGTGCCCAGCTTAAAAGATGAAGTTCTTCTTCTTTGCTTCTGGACATACAAACTATGTCAAGTATGAGCTCTACTAACTCCGACCTATGGGACAATATGTCATGCGTCACTCCCATGTGCTATGGAATAGAATCTGGTCAGATATGTTCATCGAAACTACCTTTATGCGGTATGGTAAATGCCTTAGTGGATTGATTGGAATCACACTGAAGCAAACTACTATGATTAGATGTGCAATGAGTCTGCACATATGCAGTGCACTGCTGAAAGAATTGTCGCTTATAACAGAACCTGAATGATGTGACCTGTTTCATAGAAGAGACCCTAGGCAGAATAGCCATAGATGCTGAAGACTGATGTAAATTTCAAACCAAGTTGAGCACTTTGCCTGATCCACTGAAACTTGAAACTAATACGAATTGTCTTGTAAATATTGGGAGAGATTGCCCACGATAAAGTATATACAAAATTCTCCCCAAGGGTACTTTGGCACCGTCTTGATTTATTATCACTAAACTTCAAACACCTAGAAAAAACAATATAACATTGTATATACCAAAAAACACACTTTAGCCTAAAATCATGGTTTCGCCGCTGGACTATATTGTTAAATATTAATTTAAATTTTTCATTATTTTTAGTTGTTCTGTTTTATCGAGTTTTTAAAATTATTTTTAATTATTCTTTTTTATCAACTTTTTGAAATTATTTTCAATTGTTCTTGCTTAGCAACGTTTTAAAATAATGTTTTAATTATAAATTAAATTTTTAAATTATTTTTAGTTATTTTTTTAAAGTTATTTTTTAAATTTATTTTTTAATTGTTATTTCTTATCAATTTTTAAAATTATTTTTAGTTGTTCTTGTAATTATTCATCATCAGCCTGTCGCTATAGGCACAATGCATGTCTTTGGGCCATTTTGATAAATATTTAATGATCAATCAATAAGCTGAAATAAAATGAAATTCTATAAAAAATAATTAAATACACAAAAACTTTTCAAAAATCAAATGACAGCATATGAATGAATGAGGTAACATTGTAGTTTTTTTTTCTGTAAGACAAGTTTTAGATTCAAGAAATTTTCTCAAAAAATAAATGCCAAGATTTCCATTCTTTCTTACTACTATAGGGTGTTATTTTGATCTGCTTTTTATCTTGGTATCTTATGTTTGATAATTATTTCTATGATTTTTGGCGTATAAATAATTTGTGTATTTTTGCAACTTGTCTTACAGAAAAAAAAAACTACAAACAAATTAGTTAAACGCCAAAAATCATAGAAATAATTATCAAACATATAAAATACCAAGATAAAAAAGATCAAAATAACACCCTATAGTAGTAAGAAAAAATGGAAATCTTGGCATTTCTTTTTTGAGAAAATTTCTTGAATCTAAAATGCAGGAAAAGGAAATGATGCTGAACTTGAATTTGAAACATAGGAATAAAATGAGAAAAATGATACGAATGTACTTAAATATTTGAACTAGAAATACAGGAATATAATGAAAAACTTGAATTAGAAAGATAGCAATGTAATGAAGAACTATAACTTAAAATACAGAACTGTAATGGAAAACTTGAGCTTAAAATACAGAACTGTAATGAAAAACTTTAATTTGAAATACAAGAATATAATAAAATAACTTATTTTCATAAATTTAAATTTAAATTTGAGTCTAAGCACAGGAATGTAATGAAAAACTTGAGTTTGAAATACAAGAATATAATAAATACTCTAATTTCAATCAATTTAAATTTAAAATACAGGATTGTAATGAAAAACTTAGGTTTGCAACACAAGAAAAGAAGAAAAAATTTGAATTTTTTTATGAAACTACCCGCATAATTGGAGGTAAATTTAAGGTAAAAAAGTCGAAAATTGGGCTGTTGAGAGTGTTTGAATGCTGTTGAAGTCGGAGTTGAAGTACACTTGTTATATGTAGAGGAGATGGAGTTGATTTGGGAGTCTTTAAGTTGTAGAACAATTAACACTGAAATTCTGAGAAATTGAGCTTAACAAGAAGCCTGGTGATTCACTTGATAGTGATCTAAGACCACTGTAGCTAAATGTTGACTTTAGTACAATGTACAAAGTACAAACTATAATTATTTAAGAGCAGGAATTAGAGTCGGAGTCGGAGTGGAAGATGATAAATTATTATTACTCGGAATTTGAGTTTGGTCTTTTGAAATCTAGTAGTCAGAGTCGGTTCCCTTTAAATTTTGTAGGCGGGAGTTCATTGTACTGGTTCAACAACCCTGGTTTTCAACATTTGTTGAAATATTTACAGTAATATTTTAAGCTTAATAGGATAGTTTAAAATTTGAATTACACATTAACAGAAACTTTATTTTCTTTCCTAGTCACAACCCTGTTATCAAACGTTTTGTTAGTAATTTTGAAAAATGAGTAACGTTTGCTAATCTATTGAACCACGTGTTTTTATGTAAGAGTTGTCTGTAATCATTTGTTTCATCTTAAAGTAAAGATTTGGTCAACCTATATGTTAATGTTATTCGGTCATTCGTGTTTAGGTAGGTCAACATGTAGTTAGGTTAGAGCCAACTTAACTGATTTACGAAGGTATTCAAATGTAAATTTAAAATTAAAGATGTTATCATCTTTAAAACATAAATTAGTAATTCAATAAAATGTCAGTTGAACATTTAGGCCTGTTCTCAACCGACTTTTTTTCCGCATCGTATCTCTTTTCAATGTATTGTCTACGAACGTTAAAAAATTTGCGTGTTCCGAACGTATCACGTTTTCAAATCTTACTCACAACGAGTTAAAAACACATGATTATTCGCCACAATTTCAGTACATTTTAGTACTAATCAACGTTTGAATCAAAAATTCGATCAAATTTTGAATATACCTCAACAAGTGAATCCATTTCCTGAAATA
>JARUHE010179821.1:0-13795 GCA_031471125.1 Archaeomysis grebnitzkii | reverse complement strand
TATATATATTTTAGGAGTTCTTAGACAGCCAATTTATCACCAAATTCATGATTAACCAAGATTTTATTTGACTGCTTAGAGATAATTGTATTGTAAGCATTTAAAAAAAGAGTTTTAATAATATATAAAATTAATTGCATTAAAAAATTACACAATTTCAGAAAAAAAATTTAAAATACAAATACGGGTTTTAATGTGTAGCACATACTCGTGCTTGTTTACTAGTTTATTTTCCAGAGACTTGAATATTTTTTTTCCATATTTTATTTTTATATATTTTTCGCAAACTTATTATTATATTTTAATTACAATATTTTAAATTATAAAATATTTATATTATAAAATAATTTAAATTAGAAAATATTTCAATTATAAAATAATATAAACTAGAAAATATTTCAATTATAAAATATTTAAATTATAATATTTTAAATTAAAAAATATTTAAATTAAAATATTTTAAATTAGAAAATATTTTAAATTAGAAAATATTTCAATTACAATATTTTCTTTTGATAGAACTGAATTTTAATAATTCAAAGGCAAGTTAGATGACCCAGATGATTTAAATTTGCTAGAAAGAAGATTCGTCCAACAAAGCGTTGCGTGTTTCACATCACGTCTGGGATGAACAGAAAGGTTTTCAAATAATTTAAAGAAATAAAATCTAAATTTAGATTTGTAGAAATCAAGTTAATGTATCTTCATTTATCTTTGCCTCAGTAAAAATAAACTTATTTACTAATTATGTAATCAAACTTGAATTATAGATAAAATATTCATAACAAATCATTTCATATTAATAATAACTTGAAATTCATTATTTCCAAATAATCTCCAGCGAAACATGCACATCTGAACCTTAGTGTAAATATTTCAAAAAATTAAAATATATATCAAATTTATTAAATAAAATTTACATTATTTCTTTTAGCAAGTTTGATTAAAGCTGGCGTAGTTTTTGTTAATTGTTTATATAAATGTTATAAAGATAAATTAATGTTAGATTTTTGAAAAAGGAGTTTATATAAAAAAAAATAGATAAGGATAATATTTTCAAAATGAACAATGTCAAATATTCTCAAAATTAATGTTTTCTCTGAGTAAACGAAGACAATTTCGACATTTGTTGAGAAGCAAATGTTTTTTTTGAGGAGCGCAAAGACACCGAAAAGGTATCTGAATTTGGAATCAAGAGGCGAAACTTTATTGTGGCGTTTGAGCGAGAGACAAAACTGTTGAAACAATGCGCAGGCGTAAAAAATGCTGAAGCTATGTGATGGTATAAACAAAATTGTTGAAACTATGCGACTCGATGGCGCAAACAAAACTGTTGAATTTATGCGATGGCGCAGATAAAGTTCTGGAACTATGCGATGGCGCAAACAAAATTTCTGAAACTGTGCGATGGCGCAAACAAAACTGTTGAAACTATATGGGATAGCGCAAACAATGGAAACAAACGCGCCACGGTTAAAACGAGTGGCGAGAGCGTGAATAATCTCCCAAATTAAACAATTTGTATTGTTCATTTTTGTTCAAAGTTTATTTTGAAAGAGTCAAAAGTTTACTTAAACTGAGACATTCCTTTTTAGTAATTTTTTTCAGTTTAATATTTTTAGCTTTTTGTTTCTACTTTCACAGTTAAAGTATAATAGTTTAACATTTTATGTTTATATTCTCAAGTTAACAATGAGTTATATTTATATAATTGTAATTAAAGGTTGTCCTATATAAACTTATGTTAAATTAATCTGTATTGATTTAGATTCTTTTTATCTGTGAGTTGGTTGTATGCTCGACCGTTTAATGAATGTTTCAAAATTGAAGAAAGATGTGACTGATCTAATTGGTACAGGCTAAGTTGCCGAAATGCATCTACCTATCAAACAAGTTATAATAGCTTCCTTCAAAAAGTATATCGTTAAAAGCTACGCACGACTTTTGATAAACTAAAGGTAATGTAAACAAACAAAACCTAATGTATTGTATTACACATGAGCTTTAAATCATAGGTGGATGCATTTCGCGGATAGACGCATTTCGGCAACTTACCCTATGTGCAAAATATTTAAAAACAAGCACGAGTGAGTGCTAAGCATTAAAACTGTGTTTGTATGTTAAAAAGTTTGTAAGATTGTGCATTTTTTAAAACAATGCTATATATTTGTTATTATATCAACACTTTTCTTTTATTTGTTGCCAATAAAGTTCTCTCTAAACCTTCAAATACAAATCTTGGTTAATCATGAAGTTGATGGAAAATTGGGTAAGTCTAAAAACGTATAAAATGTCTATTATTTGAATAAATATAAAATTTTGACAAAAAAAATCCTTCATGCATTCTACCTTAGAATTTCAAGTTTTTTATTTGTTTCAAATAAATTTTTCTTTAAACTTTAAAATGAAAATCTCGGTCAACCATGAATTTAAAAATTTTTTCTTTCAGTAAGTAAATACAGATTTAAAAAATCTTTAGTAACACCAGTATAGAACGCTATGTTCTTCATTTTTATTTAAGCAAACTTTTCTGTAAATACATTTTTTGTTTTGAAAAAATTGTAAGTTTTATTTAGTCCTCAAACCATCCACCGCCCCAACAACTGTCAGTTATTGAAGCTGTTTTTTTTAAACTTTAAGTTAAACTTTATAAATTTGAACGTGGCTGTGTTATCTTAAAACATATGCTAAGCTTACCACGGCTTGAAGGAAGTGCTATATGTCGGCTGCATATCCTTAGGGAACACATCACTTGATGTGAGTAATAATGATAAAGCCTAAATATGTGAAGCGCTAATAAGTATTCATTAAATAGTCTCGGCGCTATGTAAATGCTGTAATTAATGTTATTATTATTTTTAATTATTCAAAATGTTGCAAAAATGAAAATTAAACCACGTTTTTATTTGAGCCTATTATCTAACTATTACTTGCAAGAATGGACAAGACAATATGTAAAACCTTACAACATAATGCAAAAAAAATATGTGTATAGAAAACAAAAAGATTTTGTTTCGTATGGAATGAATTACAATTAAATGAGTGTTTATTTTATCTGGAAACTTATATTGAATGTAAATGAACACACATGCACTGATACAGGATGCACTTTCATCTCTTTTGATATAAGACATTAATTGAACATATTATTACACAAAATATTAAATGAATAAAACTTTATATAAATATATTCACACAAAATTTGTATAAATAAAGCTCTAAAATTATTTTTCTTTTGCAGCTCCGAAAAGTGAGTATGGAGGCTTCGGAGGGTCGACGGGCAGGACGAACTTCACCACAAAGCAGTTGACGGAATTGGAAAAAGAATTTCACTTCAACAAATATTTGACTCGCGCCCGGCGCATCGAAATCGCGTCGGCGTTGACGCTGAACGAGACTCAAGTGAAAATTTGGTTCCAGAACCGAAGGATGAAGCAGAAGAAGCGGATGAAGGAGGGACTCATCCCGCCAGACGCTCCTTCGGTGACAGCCAACAGCGAGAACAGCAACGACTCCGATTCAACCGCCACCACCAACAACACCAGCAGTAACAGTAGTAACAGCAGTAACAGCATCAAAGCCGAATCGTCACCCTTAAGTAACAGCAGTAGTAACAACAACAATAACAACACTCAAACGTTACAACCTCCTCCCTCCTCATCTTCATCTTCCATCAACAAACAATCCAAATCACAAGCGTTGCCGGCAACCACGCAAAGTCCTTCTTAAGATTAGCAAAATTCATGTATTTATTTTCAACATTTTTCGTTGGCTTGGTATTAATCAGAAAAACTGTAGTTCTGAGTTCTATTTATTTTCTACTGTTAGCAAGTACTGAGAAAATTGCATTGACCTTTTCATTTTCTTGTTTGCCAAAATTTCTCAGGGTCACTTTATCATAAAAAAGAATATATATTTAAAAAGAGCGATATTAACCTATGTTATGAAGATCTAATATTATAATCATTTACCATACTTTTTTAAGTCCTAGTAATGATTGTTTTCAATAATTTGTTTGTTATTTTAAGATAATCGTAAATTTTCTATCTGCAATAAAAAAACTTACAATACTTTTATTTTAATATTATTAATAATTACTGTTTTTGTAATTAATTAATGTATGAACAAACACTCGCACACTACAGTCTTAAAATCTACTCATATGTCACATCCTACATTATTTTCATCAAACTATTTTTAATTTTTAGAGTTTTTATTTCAATTTAATCTTAATTCATTTTACTTTTAATTTAAAAATGCGTTCTGCCCATAAATGAGAAATAAATAAATCGATTTAATCTTCCAGGATGGCTTCCATGTTGGTGCAATTTTTATATTATTTTAACAAAGCCAACTTTTATTTTTATTAACTGAAAAGCATACAAGATTTTTTAAAGGAAGTTAAATTCTTATATAATAAACTCGTATATGTGCTTCGAAATTAAAACCTGTTCGACAAAAATACTGCTGAGATAATGTTGCTAACTCTATTGATATATGGAAGTAAAATCATTGAATGTATTTTATTTCATAGGTTGCTTTTAATTATTTAATCATATTTACACGGCCATTAAACGACCAATGCCTATCCACAATTGTTGTTTTCCGAAGAAGTGAACCTGAAACTTCATCCTCGGTTCACTTATAGGGGAGGAAACCTATGATATTCAGAATTGTTGGCACTTTTGCCTGCTACTTCCAAAGACCATATACTAAAAACATAAACAAAATGAACATGCGTTTCTTCTGCAAATTGATATGATGATTGAGCAAACTTACTAGATCTACTGCATGATGAAATCAGAACAGGAGAGGTGCTAGAGTTCACTTCAAATAAAAGTGCCAGAAGTTGAAATTGAATTTCACTCCTTAATTAACTTCATTAAAGCAGTGTAATAACTATACTTTGTTTCAAATCAATTAATACAGAATGTAAATCGAGTGCACACTGTTTTGTTGAATCAATCAACGTTCTTGTGATTCAATCAAAATTATATCACATTGTACCAATGTGTTACGATTTTGATTGAATAAACAAGAAAGTTGATTGCATCAATCAAAAAGTGTGCAGTGCACACACACCTTTGAATATTCTGCCACATTCTCCACAGAAACATTGATCTTGTAAGACTCACACACATTCTAACAAAGGTTAGTCAGACATAAAATTTAGTCAAGTTTATTTCTATAATAAAAGCTTAATTACTTGCAACTTTTCTTTAATTATAAAGTTAGAATTTGTCTTGTTCAATATCACTAAGTTTGATAAAATTTGACCCTAAACCAATAAATATAAAGTAAAAATTTTAATGAAAATAGAAAATTAATTTGCGTCAATAAATAATTGATGTTTTATAACTTCCTCAGTATTTTTCGTTAATTGTCTATAATTTTATATACATCACAAGATGAATTTTTAAAACAATCTCATAAAAGTCAGATTTACAACCAAATGATTGAGTAGAATTATATAACAAATTTACAAGGTATAAAATATTTTTTTAAATGTTACAAAATGTATAATAAATTTATACGGTATAAAACATATTTTTATAATGTGGCAGACGGTAAATTAATTAAAACTTAACCAAACGCTAAATTTGAGTATTTTTGATACAGGACCTCTCCCAATTTTTCATGATAGCAACATGTTAACAATTTATCAGACTTTTGGTTCAAGTAATACTTTAGAGATCATAGTTTTAAACCCTTACTTCATGGGTATCATGATTTTATTTTGTTCTAGTAAAGTAAAATTAAAATAGGTTTGCATAGGCGACTAGGAAAGGTTTCTCTCAATGAAAAACTTCTTACAGAATTTACATAAAATTCAAGTATGTTCACAAACCCTAAATGAAGAAGTTGAAAAGATTACTACATAACTATTTTTATGTTTTTATGATTGAAATTTATACTTTAGATAAAATATGTAAATTGATAGAGGTTAAATCTTTGGTATAAATTTTTGTTTGAAAATATTGTAAAATAAAAAAATTATTTTTTCTATAAATAATCAAATACAACGTAATAATAATAATAAATAAAATGGTTTTACTCACATGTATGAAATTTAAAAGGTATAAAAGTTTGGAAATAGCTGTAACTCAAAAAATAACTTGAATCATTTAAACTTATTATTATTAAAAATGTAAATATTTTTGTATATAATTTTTTAATAACTTGTGTTCAATCTTTTAAGTTAACAAAAGGTAAAACTAATTTAGTATGAAGTCATGAACAAAATTAATGTTTTAATTACACTGATTTATTTTGAGAACTATTTTCAGGCGTATTTTCTCTGAATGATTCTATTTCTTTTGCATTTGTATCAAAAAAATGAACTTTGTTTTGCTGAATCAGTCCAGATTTTAAGCTATTATAAATTGTTAGTTTATTGCCACACCTTTTAATAGGTGAAGACTTAACAAGCTCATTTTTTATTTTTACATTCATTAACGTCCAAAGTTTTTACATTAATAAGCTGCAGAAATATTTTAATAAATAAAGTTTTCTACAACAAATTTAAGAACAACAATAAAAAAAAACTATTGAATAAATTATTAATAATCCACATCGTTGCAATTGTGTAACAAATGTAAATTTTCCTCGAATTTATGTTTTTAAATGTGTTCAAAAATGTGAAATATATCTTGAAAACTAGACCTTATTCAGCAGAATTGAGGGATTTTTAATTTATTTTGCATATATAAGAGAACAGACCTAAAAATGTTACAGACCAGTGTTATCATTATTGAGTTGAATACAAATTGAGATTCTATTTTTTTTAATACTAAAATATTTTTAACGAAACAATTAAAGAAAAACATCTAATTTTACAAAAGGCTTGACAATGTGAAACATGCATATGCAATTTAAACATTGTCTACATATAATAATGCCTGCTTATATTTTTTGATTGGCCTTATAAGTAGATCATAACACAAAAATGATACACTTATTTATGTAAGGCATAAGTATAGTAAAGTAACAAAGTAAAAAGTTTTCTTAGAGATTATTATGATTTTGTTCCAAACTTTAAATTATCTTTAATTCCAAATATTACAGTTTGTAAATTCTCAACACTAATTTATGCTAAAAGATCAACACCTACTTTAATAATTGTTTGTGACTTTTACTGACACTTTCTTTCTTATAATTATAATTATTTTATGTTGATTGCATTTATTATCATATTACAAAAGTATGACAACCTCAAAATCTCTTTATTTCTTCACCTATTAACATTTTATTTTATGAAATCACATTTATAAAACTTTCCTGCAAAGTTACTTTTGAAATGATCTTGGCTAACCAATAGTTTTTTTTACCAAAGCTAATACTGGCTCATATCTCTTATATTTTTGCTTCATTAATATATTTCATGTGATTTTTTTGTTTTTTAACTTTAAAACTAAACAAATAACCACAAATGCAAAATATAAATGTTTTAAAGTGATGCACAAATTTAAATGAAAGAAGGTTTAACATAATTCCAGATAATCACTTCAACTGAGATTTAGTTTTAAATATAAAATAAGAAAAATACAAATTCATGTTTATTAAAATGGTGCTATTAAAAATAATTTCCTTTAATTTGTATTCATAACTACAAAAACATTTGTTTATTTTTTAAATGCTTTGTGTAACTTTTTTTAAATTAAAAAATCGTTACTACAGACTTTAAAGCAATTCAATTAATTGTTTTCAAGCTACAAGACTAACTTAGTGTTTTTTATTTTTTCATTAAGGGCGCTTACAAATTTTTTTGAAACTATCAAACTTTGAGAAAATATTGTTTACTGAAGGAAAACTTTTCCTGGAATACTTTGGTAAAACAAACCCCAAAAAATTAAGCATATTATTTAAGATGTAAAATATGTTTTGCATAAAAGAAAATTTATTTTGAAAATATATACTTTGTAAAATTTTGTAAATAGTAACTGTATATTATATTGAATCGAATCATTTAATTCAATAGTTTCTTAAACCATATCAATGTAAATTATTATTATTGTATTAATGTAAGAAAGAGCTTTTGAATAAATTATTGTGTAAAAACTTTTTAATATCCTCAAAGATGTTTGACCTATTTCAATATTTATTTTTCATGTAAACTTAATATTTTCTAGAGAAATAAATAAATATACAATTATACAAACTTGTATATTAGAAGTTTCGTGTTAATCGGGTTTCTATATTTCTCAGTCAGTTTTTAATGAGTATTATGGTAAATCTTAGTCATTTTTGAACCAAAAATGTTTAGTGTTAGTAGATTTAATTTAAATAAAGTTACAGTGGTAATCAAGAAAAACATAAATCATTTCTGGGTTTTACTACATTGATATATATTAGCTTAATTGAAGGAAAATTTTTCCCACGAGTTTTCCACCTCTGTCTGTTTGTTGAAGTCTAGGTCAGCCCCACATGGGGTTAAATTTAGAGTTTATATCGCATTTCCTGTCATTTTCCATCATTTACCATCATTTGCATGCTTTAATATGCTGTAAGTGGACGAATGGTAATTTTAAGTGGGGGATTGATGTACTGTTGCTGAAGCATGTTAAGTGTCCCAACTATTATCCTATCAGCCCATCGCCTTTTCTTGTTTGGAAAACTTGGTTGAGTGCATGTCCTTTATAACATCTGTATTGCTTTTTGAGAATGAGGGAAAGCCTCCCCATGAGCAGTTTGGTGGATGCCCTTACATTTCGAGCCCTTTGTAAAATTGATTTTGCGCACGCAATAGTTCCTTGGCATTATATTTTTAATATCTATAAAACATTCGACTCGATTTGCCATGCAAGTTGTCTTGTAAGAGTGTGGTGAGTAGGATGCTATGCTGTTGGAGTTTCTATAATGAGGTGCCCCAGAGTTCTCTTCTGAGCCCATCATCTTGGCCATGCTTCCTGCACGTAGAAGTTTGCATCGCAACCTGTATACTGATGTCAATGCAAGTGGGTCCTAATGCATCATTTGCTAGATTAGTAATCCATAATCAAATTTGGACAATAATTGCAGAGGGTGGGATTGGTGGTTAAGGATGGTTTATTTAACACGGAAGCGGATCGTGGTTCTACCACAGTTGGCCATGGATGTCGCCATTCCTTTAGTGACCCAACACAAGTTTCTGGGCTTGCCTCTGCATTATCCTCTCTTTTGAAAATAACATATTTCAATTGAAGGCCAGGTGTTTGGTTATCCTGAGGATTATGAAGGGGCTTACTGGTTCTTTCTGGAGTTTCAGGCATCTTACATTATCCTTTGACTACATATACGGTATAAGGAATGCGCTCTTTTATGGCATAAAGGTCCTCAGCTGTACATTCAGTTAGCTTTTATCTTCATTGCAGGTTGTAAAAAAAGCAGCGTTTGAGTGTAGTTACTCATGGGTTTCTACTCCTACAGCCATCTTGCAAGTGGTGTCCGGTGTTCATTACCTCTTGGAGTACTTCAATCAAAAGCTCATTTTCTTCAAGGAAGTTCAACATCTTGCATTTCCCCACCGTTCCTTTCAGTTGATGTCAAAATTTAGGGCTTGTATTGATGTCTTGTGATCCATTTTCCTCATAAGGCTCCTTTTGTTATACGCACAATGTGTTTATGTACAAATTAGGAAATTTGTTTTCCGATGGGTAACTTTAAGTTTATGGAATAGTTTGGTATTGCCTCTTTGCTACAGCATTCATGCTTACGTATTTTTAACATTCAAGGTAGCAAATGATTGAGGGTTCACAACGAAATAATCCGTCTTTCTGGGGTTGATCTTCTCTATGCATAATAAATTCAGCTTACCCTATAGGGATGGGTCTCTACTTCTTGTGGGGGAATTGGGCTTAGTCGTTAGCTGGAATCTGATAGTCCCAGTGCTATTGCATCAGAGTTTTTTTGCCATTTACAGGGCTTTGCTTTGGGTAAAGAACGAAATGGTTGTTGGAAAATTGTAACCTTTAAATCAATTGCGATGTTTTCAAAACTGATTTTAATGGCTAAGATCTGAATAAAAAAATGTTTAATGAAATATAACTTACGCATTATATGATACAAAAACTATTTAAAGAGAGATTGTTAAAATAATTTAACACTTTTCTTGGCAGTTCTCACATTTAAAGAAGTACTAATCTTTTGCACTATGTAAATTACTTTTTTTAATACATTAAAGAAAATGTTCAACTTCCTTTTTTCTTGGTGAGTTTTCTTTGTATAGTTTTAAAATCTCATATGCATGTCCAAGAAACATCATTTTCATGTCCTTAATCTCGAGGTGATGACCCTATGTTCAATGAACTCTCGTCTTTAGTTCAGCCTCAGAGCAGATGTATGTTTATGTGATTCTTTTTTATTTAACTTTACAAGTCTTGTTTTTTTTAATGAATAGGTGGGCTTATGAACTCTGATACTTGCAGTTATTTTATAAACTTCTTTCTTCCATTGCAAATCATTGCAAAAGCTATTCTATGACATTGTTGTTACCATTTGTCAAAATAGTGAGTAACTTTTTAGGTAATAACATTTATAGTTTCATCATTGCATGCAGACAAGTTTGAGCCACTTTGTATACGTATAATTAGTCAATAAAATTGTATAATGGGGATGAATACTGGAGGCGACAGTTACACTTTAATAAGAAACCCTACCAGACAGATTTATATTTTTTTTCAACTAAATTAAGAAATAAATATTTCGTAATTAAAAAATTAATCATTTTTCATTTTATCTCTAACTAAAACCAAAAACCCAAAAAGCTATAAATCAAACTTTGGTTTGGTTAACCCGGTAAAACATACTTCCAACAACAGCTATTATTTACATAAAATATTAATTTGTGTACAAAGTAATTTAGTTAATGTTGGTGAGAATGTATAGTTCTTCATTTTTTTCTAAAAAAAATATTCATGTAAATTAAAAATAAAAGCTGATCTTTCAAGTTTTTCAAAAACAATTTAATTATTGATTGTTTAAAAAATACGGTGTGATTTTTAGAAACAAAACGCTACGCTCTATTCGTAAATTCAATATAAATAACTATATCCGTACGACAAAAACAGCAGAAACCAAAACCATATACTGTATAGAGCTTTCGATAAACTTTTTTTAAACAGTCGATAACAATGAAAGTAACACTGATGATAGTAATAATGTTAATAATAAAAACATCAGCAATAATAATGATAATTATAATAATAATATCAATAATAATGGAATGAGAGTAATAATAACAACGATAGTAACAATAACAATGATAGTAGTAATGATAATAATTATATATAGTAATAATAGTAATACTAATAACAACAATGATATATAGTAATAATAATGATAATAATGATACATAGTAATTGTGATATTTTTATTTCTTATACCACAAGTTATTAGTTGTAGTATGTGTTCATGTTCTATGTTCTGTTTCTATGTTTAGATTTGTATATGTTTGTGTTTGTCGTATAACATACATTTACATGAGCGTTTAGTATTTGGTATGGTTCTGGTAGGTACTGACAGCTGAAGTAATTCCCCCCCCCCCCGTAGGGGTAATGGTTAAGGATCTATAACTGATCTCTATATTTTCCTGTCCGACTTAAACATCACAGGTTAGTTGGGGAAACTTGCATTAAGCAATGTTATTATAAAAATAACTTTGTTCCATTCATAAATAAACCTTCTTGAACATGATATTTAAATTATTTAATTAATTAAATTGTATTAAACATAATATTTAACGTATAAATATAAAAGTAACTTTATTTTCATTCATGAATTAAATTGTATTTGAATAATTTAATAAATGTGGATTGGTCGGCATTCTTGTCACAGAACGGGATTGAAGAGTTATTTCAATCACAGATTATTTAAATGAGAAAATGCATTCTCAGGCGCCGCGATAGAGCATGCTAATAAATAATAAAAAAGTAAATAAAGTGAAGAGAAAGTTTTATAAAAACGAAAAAAAAGAACAGGGACTGAAGTCAATTTTCCAATGCAGAGGTAAGAGCTCCGTAGGGTAAAAAATTAACGGCAATCCTTGTATTTAAGCAATTTTTAACATTATCGTGACCCACCAAACAAAACCTAACCTGACTTTGCTCCTCAAACGGTTTTCGGTGGCCAAAACCACATACAAATATAAACATATGTACTTTTGGATAAATTTAGTTTTAACTTTGCACTTTGCGAAGTCTAACCACTTTTCAAAACGTGGGATATTTCTTTGTTTACTAGCAACAGGTCTAGTTCATTACACATTCGTATGGAAAATATTGTTAAAACACATCCCGTCCAGTGAAAAAAATGCCGATTTGCCGAGTAGCTATTGATAGAGTTATGTTTACAGCGCTAGGAGTACCTCGGATTGTGGCATCGGACTGGTGAACGCTGGTGAACAGACCTGACCTAACCTAACGGTCCTGAATTGTTTTTAAGTGGTATAGAGTTCTTTGTCAAGGCCAGGTTCCTGGAGGTTGGGAACGGTCCTTATGTAAATGGGAAATGGAGTTTGTGTTGATTGTCAGAAGTTTGAACAATTTTTAAGTGATCCGAACTTTGGTAGTGCCGACCACCAGACCGATCCAGACTTTAGACCTAAATACTTTCTGGTTTATTTTTCTTGTAAATTGAGAGCTGTGTCTATGTATTTGAATTTATTTTAAATTTCTTTTGAATTTATTTTAGTTTGATTAAGTTTAGTTGGTGGTGAACACCTCCCCCTGGGATTAGAAAAGTGCGTAATTTATGTTAGGTTTGTGAAACAAATATTTCTTAATAAATAACTTTAAATTTGTTCCCCTTGTGTTTTTTGGTTGTGGTTGAGCCATAGACTTATAGACTGCGCAACGCCCATTCAATCAATGTTTCAAAAACGTGCCGAAAATTTGAGACCCACAGAATTTTCAATAATTTTTATCTTGAAAAGTAGAGTATTATACGTCTCAAAATATTTACACATAATTCCATTCCAATCGATCAATTCATAAATAATTTTTTTCGATCGATATCGAAAACATTTTTGGTTATTGTTTTCGGTTTTTCTAAATTTGGGACCCAGAAAAAACGGCACGTTTCTTCTCGGTCACACGCAGTCTAGTTATAATACGTTGATGGGTTGAGGGCATAGGATGGGCTGTTGGGGCCAAGGAATAATCTTGGAGTCCAATGTAAGCTTGAAGAACCTTATTTATGACAGTAATAATAGTAATAATTATATATCGTAATAATAGTAATAATTATATATCGTAATAATAGTAATACTAATAACAACAATGCTATATAATAATAATAATGGTAATAATGATACATAGTAATAATAGTAATAATAATGATACATAGTAATAATAATAATAATACATAGTAATAATAGTAATAATAATAATAATAATAATAACAATGATACATAGTAATAATAATGATAATAATCATACATAGCAATAATAGTAAAAATAATGATAATAATGATACATAGTAATAATAATGATACATAGTAATAATAGTAATGATAATACATAATAGTAAAAATAATAATGATAATAATGATATTGATACAAGAGAGTGTCGGAGGTGTAAACTGGAGTGGAAGTATTCGCGGGCTTCTCATCCGTCTTCTTCGCTGACATCTCTTCAGGAGAGCGACTCCGGCCTTCATCTGCAGCCTCTGTCCTCCTCCCTCGCTCGCTCTTTCCTTCTTTCTTATTTTTTTTATTTTTTCTTCTTTTATTTTGCCCTCCTCCCTCGCTCGCTCTTTCCTTCTTTCTTGTTTTTTTATTTTTTATTATTTTATTTTTTACTCATCCCTCGCTCGCTCTTT
>JARUHE010179820.1:0-22920 GCA_031471125.1 Archaeomysis grebnitzkii | reverse complement strand
AGAGAGAGAGAGAGAGCGAGAGAGAGAGATAGATAGATAGATAGATATACAGTACATACATGCAAATAGACAGTAACAAGTCATTAACTAATTTGTCTTAGGCCTACAAAAAGGTAGTTTATGATCAACTACCAAAGCCATTCTTTGTTCCACCCATCAAAGAGGAGTTGTAACTATAGATCGGCTGGTAAACCAAGTTGGAGAAACCACATTCATAAAAGTATTAACTTTCATCCTAACGTCAATTCATTTTGGCTGGGAGTGTTAATGACTGGTTTTGTAAAAAAAATACCTCACCAGATTATTCAATTTTGTAGCTCAAATATAAACAAATGTTTAATGCTTTGCGTGCATGTATGTGAATTTTAAATAAACTTTAAATACATTTATATAAATAAATAAATAAATGTGAAATTAATTTGAAAGCTGATACCATTATTGGTTCAGAAAATTGTTTTTTCAAAGTACAAGAATAAAATAATTATTCATTATGCTACCGTACCATATCCATCTTACATTAACAAATAATTTATCTTAATCAAAGAAATTAACTCAAACTTGCTGTTTAATTTTACTTCAATTTTTTTCCAATTTTTATAAACTTCAAATTTTTGATCAAAAGTTCGCCGTACCTAACGTCACAATTTACACCTAACCAAAACATCCATGGATGAAAAGACAACTCCTTGGCACACCACCAGGGTGTCAAATTTGTGGAAAATCTTGATCTGTTTTTGTCAAAACAAAACAATTAAACTTGCTATAACTAATCTATTGACCCATGAGCAAACAAACAAACAACGCGTAGCTTCCGCTTTCCTGGATATTTTGATAATTTCACGACAAAATGGGTAATAAATGAAATTCACATCAGTTACTGAATAAAACTTAAACTACATAGTAAATGAAACAAAGTATAAAATAGATAACTAAAAAAACTAAGTATATCATATTAAAGAAAATAAAAGATAAAATAGATAATAAATAAAATTAAATGTAAATAAAATACTAAATAAAATGAAATATAAAATAGATAACAAATAAAAGTAAAATATAAAATTTATAACAAATAAATAAACAAAATAGATGACAAGTAAGAATAAATGTAAATTAGACAATATTAAAATATAAAATATATAATAACTAAAATAAAATACAAAGCAAATAATACATAAAATATAAAATAGATAACCCTCAAAATATGAAATAGATAATAAATAAAACCAATTATTATCATTATTTGTATTGTTTGATTCAGTATCATTAATAAGATTTCATTTAATGTAATTATTATTATTAGTATTTTTATCATTTTCATTAGTATTACTATTATTTTTATCATTATTATTTTCATTGTTATTATTATCAGTATCATAATTATTATTGATTATTATTTTCATAATTGGGTTAACTCGATTAGTTGTAGTTAATTAAAATAATTAAAATAGATAAATAATAATAAATAAAATAATAAAATAAATAAATAAATACATAAATAATAAAACAAATAATAGTTAATTAAAATCGAATCAGATAATAATTTGACAACGTTCTTTAATTATTTTTTATTTCCTTGAATGAATCTGATAAAAAACCACAAATAATCAAACAATTCCATTAAAGGCTTAAATACGTCAAAGAAAATAAGCAAATAAACTAAACAATAAACTCATTAACATAAAAATACATTAATAAATAGGTTAACACATTAACTCTTACTCTCTCTCTCTTTCTCTCTCTCTCTCTCTGTCTCTCTCTCTCTCTCTCTCTCTTTCTCTCTCTCTCTCTCTCTCTCTCTCTCTCTCTCTCTCTCTCTCTTAAATATTTAACTACACTGCTGTATTAATAGTTATTCCAAGTAAATATGAAAGAAACCAAATATTTGTTCAGTGGCTTCGTACGATTTATGATCACCAATAAAATGGAGTCTCCTTCCACTGAAGGATTGAAAATAAATACAAATTTAACTTTCAAATTTGCTTTATGAATGAAGCAAAATTATTTGTTGTTTTAATATCTTGAATTAACCAACCAAATTATTGGAAACTTTATGTTTGTATGATTACTTTAGGCTTGTCTAGCTGCGATTTCTAATGACAAATATTTTAATCAATATTACGATCATACAATTTTAAAACATGATGTATTTTACTTTTTAGGATTTTAGAACTAACAAAAATGTTTTAATCAATATTATCATCATACAATTACATAACATGATGTATTTTACTTCTTAGGATTTTAGGACTAACACAAATATTTTGGCTTAGACTAAAATAATTATAATTGTAATTAATATGTTTGTATTCCACTTGATTATTGTTTAGGCTTTTAGTTATGTTAAGCTTAATGAACCAATTAAGTCTGTATCATAACATATTGAGTAAATTTCTTCGTCAATATTTCAGTTTTTTGAGCAAAATAAATTCATTTTTTGAAGTATGAAATAAAAATAATTAATATTTAAAAAATATAGTTGCTAAATGTTTAGATTCAAAGCAATAAATAACTTTTTAAATTGCTAATTTCTATTTTGAAAATATTTTTGTTTTTAAAGTTAAAACCATTTTGAAACCCGTTTTGTTGGTAAATTCAATTGAAGTAGATTGGAAAAGATTAGTTTCTGTTCTTTATTGTTATTTTTTGTTTGTTGAAGTCTATTTGCATAAAACAAAAACTGTATTTCTGAAAACATGTTATGTTTAAGCATACTATTTTCTAGAAACACGGATATGGATTTTGTATTTACTCAGTATTTATTAAGTTAATTATTATAGTTCACTGATATTTGTATTCTATTATTGTGTTTCGATCTAGAGATGTAAAATGAATTTCTAAAAATTAAAACCTGTGTTTAAATCTTATTTTTCTCAATATTCTTAGATATACATTATAAAAGTTATATATTTATATAATTATATATGTAATATATATTCATGTTAACATTGAACGATAGCGATAGACAAATAGGTTGTAAGAGAATTAAGGAAGTAATGGATATAGATACAGCCATAGCTACAATCGCAGTTTGTTATACTTGGCACTTCAATTAAAAAACTTTTTATTCCTGCAGTAATATTTGATTGTAGTTTATGTTTGGAATACATGTCTGGAAAAATTCTTTTCATTAAATGTTTGGAAGAATCATTTGTAATAAATGTTTTGAAGAATCGTTTTTAATAAATGTTTTGAAGAATCGTTTTTAATAAATGTTTGGAAGAATTATTTTCATTAAATGTTTGAATCATTTTTAATAAATATTTTGAAGAATCATTTTCATTAAATGTTTTGAAGAATCATTTTTAATAAATGTTTTGAAGAATCATTTTTAATAAATATGACCTTTTTTGCGATTAGTCATCTGTTATTCGCCGCCAATTTCTGAAAGGCGTTGCGTATCGGAGAAAGGATTGTTTTGGTGGTTCTGTGAAATTTATTTTTATTTAGTTTTATTTATTTGATTTAGTTTTGTTTGTTTTATTTAGTTTTATTTATTTGATTTAGTTTTATTTATTTGATTTAGTTTTGTTTGTTTGATTTAGTTTTGTTTGTTTTATTTAGTTTTGTTTGTTTGATTTAGTTTTATTTATTTGATTTAGTTTTGTTTGTTTGATTTAGTTTTGTTTGTTTTATTTAGTCTTATTTATTTGATTTAGTTTTATTGTTTTATTTATTTGATTTAGCTGTTTTGTGGTTTATTGTTTGTTGTTGTATTTATAGTTCTATTAACTTTTATGGTAAGCTATATTTAAATTGCATAGTTGTAGAATGTGACTTTACTTACGTAGTTTTTGTCTACGTGCTAATAAATTGAATTTAACTTTTTTTAGTTAACAAAAAAAAGTCTTTCAGTCAAATGTTATTTTTTATATTTAAGTAATTTATCATGATTATTAAAATTGATAAATAATTTAATTTATAGTAACTCTAATTTAAATGAATTTTAATCTTAATTTTTTTGAATTCAAGTTGTAGATGCATCTGTTAATGATCATTAATTAAATTAATGTGATTGTGTTTAACATTATATTTCAAGTGTTTTGTTGTAATTTTTTTTTATTTTTTTTATTTTATAGTTGTTTGCTTATATCATTATAGTGAAGCTAATTAGTTTTTTCATCTTAAATAAATTTTAACAACTACCTAAATTATTAAATAAGTGCTAATTAAATTTTTCGTCTGACAATTATTATCAATTTATCTAAAATATTATTGATAATTTTATGTGTCTATATTTGGAAAATACTTTTATTTTGATAAAACATATGAACCCAAATTTACAGATATAAATTGTTGTTTATATTGCCATAAAATTTCAGCAAACAATGTTTAATTAACTACATTAAGATTGGTTTGGCAATATTTTCTGTTGAAAATACGTTTCTCGTATTTAAAAAATCGAACAGAATCCAAATAAAATATGAAATGTAATTTAAGTGAGTGATGAATATCTAAATATATTTTAAAATAAAAATTGATTTATTTCTTAACAAAAGAATATTTTTATTTTCACTTTTATTAACCGAGGAGACCAAATAGACAACTAAAGGCTCCATTTTCCGCGATTGTTTGATAATGTATTCATATCGTGTATTTTATGTGTCCGTCAATTTGCTTTAATTATTTCATGCTTTTATATTGAGCATCAATATTAAGATTTGTAAACCACAGATAATCGAATTTAAGAATGAATTGATATTTATTTGTTGAATGTTTTTATTGAAGCACAATCTTTTTTCAAGGAATATTTTTTATTAGTGTCATACTAATCCAATTTAATTATATTTCATCAATATGAATTATTGAAAATACTATTTTTGTTTTTATCAAAAAATGGTTTATAAAATCATTTTTTTAAATACAATTTAAGTTAGCATCTAAGCTATTATTTCGTCGTCGTCCGCAAGTATTAAAGTTTGATTTATTTGAAGATTCAGAAAAAATAAATTCAAGGGGCTTCTAAATTATTTCAATGTTTTAATGCCAAAAAACTTGGTTTTCTTGTTTGAAGTTTAAAGTAAAACTAACCCAGTAAATGTTCGATGTTATCACCTACTAGTTGATATTTCCAGGAGTAATTTTGCCTGAAGATTTATGTTTACTTAATATTTTTACTTCATTTGAGATGCCTGGTCATCTATGGATCTTCTTGGTCATATGTAATTAAGTCAATACTGTGCAAAATGTAAGGTAAAACATTGTTAGTTGATGGGCAATGACCATATTCAGGTTTAGTGATGCTTAAACCATTTGGTTTAATACAATTGATATTTAGGTTTGATATAAGTTTAATGAATACTTTTCATTTGTTGTTTTGTATATTGAGGATATATGATAGCTAGTCTTTTAGACTAGTCTAAATCTTTTATTAATAATCTAATAGTAATGAACTGTACTTCATATTTGCTCCATCAGTCATCTATACAGCATGAAATTTTAAATTTAATGAGGAATGTCTTTAATGTAGCTTATCTCAAAATCGACTGAGCAACTAAGCTACTAAATAAATTGAGTGAATTCTATACGATCGGTCTTACAGTCTGGTTTTATTTATATTGAATATTCTTAAAATCGTACACGATACAATGTTTGGAAGAATATATGAGAAAGTTTTATTTGCCTTCATTATCTATCCAAATTTGAAGTACAGTACAGGTGAAAGAAGTGAATTAGTTTAGGCCTAAGGGGAAATGTTGTCATTTTTAATGTTTCAGACCAAATAAGTTCTCGTTCTGCTAAAAGGGGACAAAAATTATTGGTTCAAACCATTTGCTAAGACTTGTTCAACATCTGCTACTTGAAAAGGTTTTTTGTACATTTTCTAAACATAGAAAATACTTAATTTTTTACTGCAAACCTATTCATTGAACATTATTTCCAATGTCTTGCTAACTTCTAACCTATGCATCGTTAACATAACTTGAGTTTGACTACATTAAAGCTAATATATAAAACAACTTTTATTAATGTTAAATGACCAAGCAAGTAAAGTAAGGAGTTTTTCTTATGAAATTTAGTTTTAGGAAATGTTTTAATTTCTTTCAGATATTTGTTTCTCTATCCATCTACGGTTTTCTTTCTACATTTGTTTTGTAAACTTGAAATACCGAAGTTTGAAATCTCATTGAAAGCAGTAATTTATTTTTCATTGATTTTAATATACATTTTCTGCTTGATAATTAACTTGAAAAATTATATCACTAAAATATAAATTAAATTATTAAAACAAGATGATAATCAATCCCTAGGTATAAAAGCTATAATTTTATACATTTTTTATATATTATTAAGGGCCTTCTGGAAATATATTTTTTATATGTTTTTAAGGGCCTTCTAGAAATCAATATATATTAAAATTAGAACACGTTATATTCCTGTGTTGAGCATCAGTCTTTAAGTCGTGCATTAGTTTATACATTCATACATACATACAAACATTCGTTAACAAGGATGCATACATACACGATGCGTATGTATACAAGTACAGAGATGCACGCACATGTATATTAAGATTAATTTCTCCAATTTATCAACAGCAAAGAATTTAAACTCATCGTCAATGGTCTATTAATCACACGAGTACATCGAAGCATACACGTTGTGAGGGTGAGGGTAACTCAGCACCAAGTTACGTCATACAAAGTTTACAAGAAATAACTAGTTTACAAGATAACAAATTTACAAGAAATAACTAGTTTACAAGATAACAAATTTACAAGAAATAACAAATTTACAAGAAATAACAAATTTACAAGAAATAACAAATTTACAAGAAATAACAAATTTGCAAGAAATAACAAATTTGCAAGAAATAACAAATTTGCAAGAAATAACAAATTTGCAAGAAATAACTAGTTTACAAGATAACAAATTTACAAGAAATAACAAATTTACAAGAAATCAAATAATAGAAAACTTTTTATTAACAAATAAATTGAATTTATTGATAGGTTGTAAAATTTGTGTTTGATTAAAAACTTGACACGAGTTTTTGTAAGTTGTGTGTTAGCTTACATAGGCTAATGCCCTAATCCTAATTTAGGCCATACATGAAAAAGAATTTGTTTAAGAAATGTTCTCTAAAAGCATTGTTTTTATTTTGACCTGCAAGACCTACTTTTTCTTAATGTTTCTTTATAGCCTAAAGAAATAATCAATAAAGTCATTTCTTAGTGTAATAAATATTGTACGCTAAAATTATTGCAATTATTGATGAACAAAAAATATATTCCAACTTTTTTGATTATAGTGCTAATGAGTGTATCTTGAAAGTTGATGTTGGTCTTTTGATGACCTAAAATTCGTTTTCTATAAACTTCTGAATATTTTAAATTTTATAAGAAACTAATTTGGAGATTTTCGAAGTTGAAAGAAGTTAAATTTATGAAAAGACGAATAAATATAAATTATTAACATATCAATTTATATCTTCAAGTATTCAATTTAATTGTGAATTTGAAAGTTTGCGGTATGAATGTGAATACATTTTCGAACCGTACTCTCAATCCCTAAGAGCCCCCTCCTCAAATTGATTTAAATTTTTTAAATATTTTTGTGCTCTAGTTATGGCTCTTATTATTTCAACTTGTGTTTCTTAATAATTAATATAAAAAACTTATTATTTCAACTTATGTTTCTCAACAATTAATATAAAAAACCTTCCATGCAAAACCAGAACTTGTGAAAATGTTGATGTTTATTTTTATTTATTTAATAGCTTTATATTAGAGGAAAGACTGAAAAAATGAGCAATAGTTTAAAATCTAATTTAATATCCCTTGAGCCACTGAAATTCCACTATCAGTTGTAATAAATCATGTGGTGTTAGTTTAATGATAATCGAATGATAAATAAATCTTAATGCACTTTATGGCCATCGTTTATTAAACTCAACATTTGTTTAGTTTCAACTTTTTTGAACGAATCTCAAATTAAATATTTTAACCTTAAGGCAATTGTAAATTTCACTTGTTAAATTATTTAACCCTCTTGGACTAAAATACATTAGTTTTTACTAAAAATGATCCTTGGCATAAAGGGTTAATAAGTTCTTAGGAGATATTTATGACCTCAATTTTGAGTCGTGATTAAAATATTTCAATAGTTTGTATCTCACTGTTCCTAAGCCATTTATGTAACATACAATAAGATTGATTTCCAATGCTACCTTTAATGTTTGACCAGGCGTTAAGGATTGAAATTAAAAAAAACATTGCTTCATAGATATGAAAAAAAAATTAAGAAATAAGAAATACAATATTTGTGTAAAACCACTGAAAGAAAATTTAGAAAGTTCATATATTGAAAAAAACAATCGAAGTTTTAACATTTTGCCAATTTATTAAAACTGATTTGAATTTAGAAACAACAAAAGCCATTTTTAGGATCCCAATTGAAGGTCTGATTCGTGGGTCATAAACCTACTTGAATGTCAATCCGATTTCGACGCGATAGGTCGAACGCAAATATTCGTTAATTATAGTCGGACGTTTGCAATGAAATGGTGAAGTAAGTTTGCTTCAAATAATTCGTTAAGTGGACGAACCTGAACAAAAGTGAATATTTTTAACGTCTAACGACCACTACAACGATGACGACGACCAACCTTTTCTGAATCGTCTACTTCTTTTGAAAAACCTTTCCTGATTTAAGGCGTTTTGTTCTTATTATATTTTTCTTTCTTTGCACTTTAGACCGCTCAGATGATTTTTCTTTAAGTTAATATTTTATAACAGATTTGTATTAAACAAATATGATGATGTGATGATGACAGATGGTAAGTAAGGTTGATGTATGATGATTATTAATGGTAACAATTATGCTGAAGATAAAATGATAATTTGTGAGACAATGATGTGAAGATGAATTGTTTACTCCATGATTTGATGTTTATGGCCAGATATATGATTACTATCATCCTATCAACATTATATGGCGGCATCGGCATTATACTTGTGAATGTTAGCATACTAAAGCCGTAATCTCGATCGCACATTTTCTTGATTCAATCAACTTTTTTTGTAATTCAATCATACTGACACAATGCTATACGATGTTGACTGAATCAAGAAAATGTACGGTCGAGGACACGATTTATCTCTCACCGTTCTATCAATCAAATAATCACAATCATTTTTATCCTAAACTTCACTAACTCATTTATTTATCGTCGTCTTCATTAATTTCACCGTCCTCACCATCGTAATCATCATCCTCATAATCCTCATTGTCTCCCACAATCTTCATCATCGTCATCGTTTTCACCATTTTTATCATATCATCCTCATCATCTGCATTGCCTTCACCATCCTCATAATTACAATCTTCACCATAACCCTCATTATAATCCTCACTATGCACCCTCATTATAATCCTCACTATGCACCCTTATTATAATCCTCACCATGCACCTGACCCTCTTGTTAATACGTTCATCACAGGAATTTCTTGGCGCCCAATCTGAAGACCTGTCCGTATTAGTCATGCGATGTCCGGTGCTGAGGTGTTTCCATTTTACTTTTTTCTTTTCTAATCTAGATTTTTTTTCAAGTTATTATGACATTATTCCCTTTACATTATGAAAGTAATTAAGGTACCTTTACGTTTTTTACTGAATGTGAAAATGTTAACAAATTAATTAAATCAAAGTAACAATACAATTTCGTTGTCTCAATTCAAATTAAAAAGCAACCAAAACAAACCTTGAACAATTTATCAAGCACAAGTTCATCCATATCGGAACTTATAATGTGGTTGAAGTAAAGTCTAAGGAGATGGAAAATATATTTTCAAATCAATACCGGTCATCAAATTAAATTATTAACAGCATTATAATTATAGTTAGTTTGATATATGTATATGTTTGTATGTATGTATATGTTTGTATGTATGTATATATATACATATATGTATGTTTTTTATGTATATGTATGTATATGTATGTATGTGTGTGTGTGAATATGTGTGTATATATGTCAATATGTATATATATATATATATGTATGTATGTATATATGTATATTAGTTTTCTAAAACTTGATTTCTTCAAGCTTGGCTTTGTGACTCATCATTAAGGGCCGTCTCGAACTTTGTAGACAAAGAAGGATCTCAAGATCGCGTTATTTATATTTTGAACTTTTTACCTTTTTTTTATTTTTAAATTTAACTTCAACAAAATAATTGATTTTGTTTTAATTTTTGTCAAAATCAAATGTATGGCTAATAATTTTATTGGTTTTGATCTTCTTACTACACGAATGGTAAAATTTTACCCATGCAACAAACTTTGATTTCAAAGCTATCTTAACCTTTCACTGCCTATCGTTTCACATACAATAAAAATTATTTTCTATGTTAATTTTAATGTATTTTAGTCCTCATGATGTTAATAATTTAGGGGTGATAGGGTCAATTATTTTAGTCTGTATGACCACAATTTGTGGAGCGTCAGTAGGTTAACTGTATATAGGATTCCTTTAATTTTATAAATGTCTTCATTTTTCTATATTATATATATTATATATATTCTATATTATATATATTATATATATTCTATATTATATATATTTCTATAAAAATAGTATGTGATATGTATGTTGGAAATATTCCAAAGATCAATGAATCGCTTTGGTTAGGAGATATGTAGCTCTAATATTTAAATGGTACTAAGTTTTTGAATAACTTCATTACATATTGTCTAATAACTATATATCCATTAAATCCCGAAAGCCTACTCGAATATTTCACCCCTTGATATATATTTCCTTAGCTTACCTATTACCAATATAATAAATTATTAACATTGAAATTAATAAACTTATACTGTATTATAATTAAAACATTATAATTAATAAACTTGTATTATAACATAGTGTTATTAAGTATTATATGATTAGTTGAAATAAATATAATTATTTAATGCGCATGTCTTCCTTAATTATGTGCTGGAACGTTGCAATACTTGATCAACAATGATTAAGTAACAATAACATTAGTTTTGACATCATTGCATTAGTAATAACATTTATGATGAAAATAAATAATATCAGGGTTACTATTATTGATGTTAATAATTATTTTTTTAGTATTATTGACGGTATTAATAAATTTTATTAGTACTGTTGACGTTAATAAATAGTGTTAATATTATTGAGGGCAATAATAATGTTATTACTATTATTAACTGTAATAATATATAGTATTAGTTTATTGACTGTAATAAGAAATATTTGTTATTATTGGAAGTAATAATAAATAGTATTGGTACTATTGACCATAATGATCATAATGAATAGTACTTGATATATTATTGTTAACAGCAATGCGAATGATAATGAAGATAGTTATAGTAACTTAGTATTAATTACAGTAAAAACAATTGACATGTTAGAGTTTTATGATACAACTACAATGACAATTTAATTATTTAAGTATAATAACAATGAATAAAAATCGTGCCAGGATTATTTGAAAGTGTAAGCACATTCATTCAACCAATTTATCGCTATAGTTTGTTCATCTTTTAATGCTTACGTCATCACGACTTCCTTTGCTAATAAGTTACGTGAATCGTACTTGAAAAGGAAAGTCATTGTAACTATTAAGTGTTTTGGTAAATGCAAATGATTTTTGTGTTGATTTTATAAATCATCCAGATTGGTTTGTGTAGCATTCTCTTTCATAGGAAAATATACTTCAACACTTCACAGTTTTACCGACAAGGCTATGGCAATGTTCTTCCTAATTATAAATGGTGATGTACCGTATACACCACGAGGTACTGAATAATTAGTCATGTTGCATGCTAATTTACTGATTTAACAATGGTGTTATCTATCATACATACATTGGATGGTTGTTTAGTTTTATTAATACACTGTAATGTACGTGTAGATGTATCATAGGTCCGCACTGTCTAATTTCTTCCGTAGATACATTCGTTGTTCAAAGTTAAAAATCTACCAACAAAATAATAATAAAAACGTGAACAAAAATAATAATTAATTTGCCTTTACTATCATGATGACAGTTGTTCAAATATTAAATCAAATGAAAATAAATGTTACGGCCATTTTAAAACCTTGGGTGGTCTTTGTTTTTTGACTTTGGAACCCCTTTGTGTTTCAAGAATATTTGCGACTTCTAAGCCTTATTTAAAGACCATAAACGTTTCAATTTTTTCTTTTACTCTTGTTATGATTTTTAATTGCTTTCAAATTTTGAATTTTAAAATGTTGTTTTATTACTTTACTTGGAAATCTTTTTAGTTAAAAGACCGACAATAGAAATATATTCTAATTTTATCATTTTTAAATTTTTTTGATTCATTTTATATCCAATGTGAATATTTATTACCTTAGTTGTTCCAAAAAGATCCTAAGTTATGTAACTTAACTATGAGCAAATGAACCAAATATTAATTTTTTTAAGTAATACTATTTTTAAATAATTATATTATAAAATATTTTACTCGAAATGTACAATGCTATTCCAAGATCTCAGTTATACAACAACTAACTGATTTAATGTTTCTTCAAAGCCAAATAAGTTTGTTTTTCAATGGGATGGAAAATATTTAAATAATAACCCTGTGATCCCAGAGTAATGTTTGCCATAAGGACTAAACCACATTAAAGTTAGTGTTGACACCACCCTTATTGTATGGGACTAGTACGTCAATACGAGCACGAAAGAGTTAATCTAGTTTAAAAGCGTTCATTTCGTGTCAATAACTTTGATAATTATTGATCGAGTTTTGATATTTCGAATTTATTGCAATGGAACTGTAAACAAATTCTCAATTCACTTTCGATCAACTTTAAAGTTATAATTTCAAGGTTTTATTTGGCTATCAATAAATAGGAATTATTTTTTTTAGGCTGGTACTGTTCGTTTTAATTTCCATATTTGTTAAAATGTTGAAAACTGACATTTAATATAACTTTGAGAATAATTATAAAATGTTTCACTCACATTGTGAATAAAGTGTCCTGCAAAAAACGTTTTTACCTTGCACATCAGTATGTATGCTTCCGCTGAGCATAGGAGTGGTTGTGCAGCCTTGTGATGGTGCAACTGATCTCAAGTTATACGACTTGGTCCCTTGCATTTATACATTGACGTACTGAATTGTTTAAGAGTTTAATACAATTATATGGTTTGTATACAAATGTTAGTACATGACGTAATGTTGTAACTTTTGTAGATGATTATGGAAAATCCTAATTACATAACCTGTCGGTGCTTGGACACTAGTCTAACGAGTCGACGAACCAACCCTGCATCAAGCAACACGTCAGACACCGAAGCGATGACCTTCACGAAAAGGTTGCGTGCCTGAAAGCACTTAGCCGTCCTAGTCATCCTTAGCCAACGACTTCCTTGAAGGCTCTTCGCTAATTCACCAAAACCAAACATCAATAACAACAACAACAACAAAACTAACAACAAAAGGTTCCTCGAACTGATCGTGTTATGCATTGCTGTCCAGTTACTCATCACTCAGTGTTGAGATTTTGTTTGTATTATTTTTTTGTTTTGAAATATATAAATAAAAGTTAATTTATTTGAAAAATTAAATTAACGATTTTTCATTAGGATAATAATTTTCTTAACCCATTGTTGGATGAATAATTATTCCCTCGAGTATTAAAATTTTATTAATTAAAATTAGTAATAATTAATCTTTATTGTATGCGATGAATTTGTCCCTACAAGCAAAAAATTAAAACTTAACGACCTTGTTATCTTTAAAAGACATTTATAATTTACATTTTTTAAAGCAAAAGGCGAACATATTAAAATAATTTACTTGCTAATTAAAGTATGGTTTGTTTTGATTTTTTAAATAAAATAACGTCCATTTATTTTTTTTAATAAAAGTTACTTTTATTTTCAATTTAAAAAAAAATAAAATAACTTCAATTTATAATTTATTTTATTAATTACAGTTTTATTTGTAAATTTCGGACAAAATACCTTGACCTCATGTTTGTCATAGCCTCCTCAGGCTTTCTTGAACCATTCTTCTGTAACGAAATTCAAAACAAAAAATGTTTTATAATATTTGCAAAAATAATTTTTCTGTTTAATTTTTTTAATTTTTCTAAATCCATTTCTTTTAGAAAAATATTTATTTTTTTTAGTTTTCTTAAACTAGAATGAAGTTCATCTTTTTTTTGCATTAGTTATGTGAAAAATGTGACCGAATGAATGGAAGTTAAGGCAATCAAGTTTTTTCTTTAGTTTTATAATGACTAAAATGAAATGGACAATAGACATCAAATATTAGATAATTACATTATTTTATTTATAATTTATCTTTGTATTGTTTATAATTATTATTTGGTGTTTATATAAAAACTTATATTATATTTTATTATACAATTTACATTATCTTTTATTATAAAATTGATATTATGTTTTATATTTTAATAAATGGTTTAACCATAAAATGTTAGCACATTATTCAATGCATTTGTTTTTATTTTTATATTTAAAAAATTTAAATTTATATTTTACTATTTATAACTTTGAAAGAAGTTTGAAAGAATGCTTTTAGAAATTATTGCACATGGTTTCACCGTTTTAAAACTACTGTAAAGTTTTTTTATTGCTTAAGTTATCAAATTATATTTTGTATTATTATTTACTAGCGTGTCGTGATCATAATAATGATAGACATGTTAGGTATACAAATAATCATTAAACATAACCAACCATTTTTGAAATTTCGTTTTCATAAATTGTATCAAGAAATAAATAAGCTAGCTTTTTTATGAAACAGTGTGTTAATGATGCTATATTTCTATAGATAAATGTTTTGATTATTTTTATAATCGTGAAGTTTAATGTATGAAGATGTTTGAAGGTTCAAGCGACCCAACTTATTTTACTATCATAAAGATTATAAATAAAATTTAGAAGTCTGAATTTCTTATGTTCAAATTATTAGCTAGATTATGTTGTTGAATCGGTTGTGATAATCTCTAAAATTTAATTAAAAACGTGATTAAAACAATTTAATTATTAATAACACTGAATCGTGTTGATTTAAAAATACAGATTTTAATGGTTTCTATATTAGTTCTATTCAATAATAATATTAAAAAGATATTACTATTGAAGCTTATTATTAATTTTTTTTGCTATTTTATTGTAGCAATAAAAATGAACACGAATCGTAAAATAATAGTTTTTATAAATATACATGTATAAATATATATATATATGTATGTATGTATGGTTTTTGACATAAGCGTCACGTTTTAAATTTTGAGCTAACAATTTCAAACAAATTATTTCACCTACTACAGGCATAATTTTGTATAACGTTTAGTAAATTATTAATTTTTTAGTTATTTAAAGTTGCTTACAACACTCTATTGTTTGTAATTTGGCCCTAAGTCCGTTGAGAACATCTAAAAACAATTTAAAAGTTGTCTAATAGTAATAATAATGATAATTATATTGTTGTACATCAAAGAACGTTTGTCCAAATTGTCGAAAAACGGTGGGACTCGATCAATATAAATATTTATGCACAGGTGTTCTTAGTCAACGTTTTGACACGACCTTATTTGGGCAACAGTTTATTGGATACTATCAATAAAAGTTGCGTGTGAGTGGATGTATGTATGTGCGCGTGGGTTTGTGTGCACTCGATCATGCGTTGACCTCCCAAAAATCTAGTGAAAGGGGTCCACCTCTAGTTGCTGCGAACTGCAGTGATTCTGATGCCAACATTTTGACCGTAAACAATTCCTCGAATTAGCTACAAAAATGTTTACAATGTTGTATTATTTTATGTTTAATTTTCTATGTTGTTAAATATAATAATAATACTTTTATTTTTTTTGTTATGTGACTCAAGGTTGTTTCATTAAATTATTTAACTTTCCATTGAGATGAGGTTGGCACTCTTGCCCAAATAAGCGTGACTTTTTCCAATGGGTTCGATTAGGCCAGTTAAGGCATAAACTGTAAACAAATAAATTTGTATTTTTATTCTTTCATTAAATTTTATTAAATTGATTATTTAAATTAGATTTCAGTTTTGTTGTAAATGTTTCTTATTTTTATGGTGCTAAATACTTATTATTTTTTATTCATTCTTGCAAAGCTTCATCGACTTTTAAAGTCTTTTTACCCAATGATGATTTTGAGTTGACTCTTTCTACGTTACATTCATTCCATTCAATATTAATTATCAAAGTTCAATATAGAATATTTGAAAGCATAAGTTTTTTTATTTTATTCATTTCAACCAAAAGCAAGTCGATTGGCAGACGGTTGTAGATAAACCCCAAAAAAACTTGAATAAATTGGATTAATTTTTTTGAATATATTTGAATAGCGTTTGATTCATTTTTTGAATATATTTGAATAGCGTTTGATTCATTTTTTGAAGTCATGAATAAAAGACGAAATGATTTTATTTCTTTGTAACGTTGGTCATAAAATGCATTAGATAGATTGTGTTGTGGCTTTTATTGCTTCTTTAAATACTTTTAAAGATTATTTCTTTCTTTATTCCAGATTAACTTTTTAAAGACGGAACAACAATCGAGTAGTTTTGTTTTTAAACTTAGTTTATTTAAAATTGTTTTATATTCATTGATTAAAAGTTATTTCTATTAAATCAAAAGTATATTATCAAAATATCATTCACTGTTAATGTATCGTCTTGATAATTTGCATTTGCATTTTAAAATAATGGAACCACTTAGATTTACTGTCAATGGAAAGCTCTAGAGCTTAATGTCAATGGAAAGCTCTAGAGCTTAATGCACAAACAAGAAAACATTCTGTTATTTGAAGAAACATATTTAGAGTTTTATACAATAACAAAATATAATTTTTCGTAAATGTAGAAATGCAAATTATAAAATTTTTTATGAAAGGTCGAACTAAGTTCCATTCAAGTCTTGCTCGTTGCAAACCTTTCAAAACATTTGCCATAGAAGTCCATACAAGTATCTGTTTTTATCGTCATAAAAGTAATTATAATTTGCAATAAAAGTACAAACAAAGCAACTTTATAGCTAGGAATAAATTAAAGTCGTCTCACGCTTTGTGCTACAAACTTTATCACTGAAATACACTGAATTTGTGACAAAATCAGTCTTGTTTGATTTAAAATTTTGTTTTCGAAAGTTGTTTTAAAACTGCTTGTGACATATTGTGACTTTATTATAAAGTTTCCAATTTTATTATCTTAAAGACGGTGATCCCGAAATTTGTATTCTCCTCCCAATGATCTTTAGTTTGCATAATTTATTGACCTATTTAGTTTTTAACTAAAAATAAATAATCTTCTTATCTTTGTTTTCTTCGTTGCTGTATAAGCGTATCTTTGCATCTTATGTATCATGGTCCAGTTGTTAATTGTTAAATTATGTTTATTTATTTTTTCAATGACATCCAAGGCTATTTAAAATATTTCTATTTTAATTTTAAATGCATTATTATTTTTAAAAATATAGAATGTCTAAGGGTATACGTTTTACATTTTACTATAACAGTATGAACTGCATTGTTAAAACTAGTATGTTTAGTACATAAATTATATTTGTAGTAATGTTTGCCAATAAATTTCATTCTTTACAACCTAGATTAGGGTACTTTTGAATTTTTTTATGTGGATGGCATTTTTATATTTGAAAATCTAAAGTAAAGTCACTTTATGAATCAGAGGTGAAGGGTTCTTAACAGCTGTGCAATTGTACACATTTTTGACTTTATATGTCGCAGAAGTAGATATTTAACATCCAGTTTAAACGAATAAAACTATTTTGAAAGTTGAAACATTTATTCTTATCTTTGGTTACATTTATTTAAAGTTAGCTTATATATTTTTTGTTTGGCATCTTTTATATAGTTGTTGAGTTTTCCCAGTTTTAAGTTGTATTACAATTTTGATTTTTTATTAAAGTTTTGCAAAAAAATTAATTTGCAAAATGAAAAGTTAGATTATAAGTTATTTCTACATTCATTCTAACCTATGAAGATTCTTTGTTGCAGAGTTAATTTTCCCTTTTACGAAATAAATGAACAAGTTTGAAATAATTAAATTTAATCTTAGAAATTATTTTCAGGTGTGTGATTAAATTTTTTGATTATAATGTTTATAAAACATTGATTAAATTTCGTGCTTAATTACATGTTATAAAATTACTTGTCCTTTTATGTCTAAATATTTTTTAAGGTTTTAAATTGTTTTCTAATTGTTTTTATTGTTTTTCTCGTGCAGCATTACGGCTTCATTGAGGTGAGTATTCTTTTAATCAAAAAGCACAAATTAAAACAATTGTAATAACTTGTCCAAAATACTAAGAGAAATTCCACTAATTTTTATGATTAATTTCTTGCGCACTAACTATTTAGTAATTACATATAGATTTAAATTAAATTTTATAGAAATTACATTTCAATTTTAGATTCTGTTTTGTTTGTTTATTTAGATGATTTGAAATATAAATTACATATTCTTAAATATATTTAAATTTTTCATCTTTTCAAACTATAAATTATATTCTTTGTTTGTTGCACTTAAATTTTAAATTGTTTAAAGTCAGTTTTTATTATATCAACATTTTGTATTACATGAACACGTCTAACAAGTTTTGTGTTTTTTAATAAATTAATAAATCTTTGAATAAAAATAATAATACATTTTTGGTTGTGTGAAATTAATACAATTTTTTATTAATTATTTTATTAATTATCACTTTTAACAAAAGAACATTTTAGATTTGGTTTGTCCGTTTTGGTTACATATTCAATGTTCAAATCCAGGTTGGATAAAAACTGTTTCGAAGCCATCATTAAATTGACCAAAAATTCTATGCTTATAAAAAAATTGATTCATTTGAAAGACCGATTTAACCCTTTAATGCCTGAAGGAACCAAAATCCTGTGCTTTAAGGGTTCTTTTGAACGCATTTGCGTCTCCATGGCAACCTTCAGACAGGCATTCAAGGGTTATTTGTTCACTTTAGCCTTTGTGTTGTTTGTGTGGATTTGTAACTTTTGTGGATTTGTAACTTTTGTGGATGTTGCAGCGTTACACATGTTTGACGGCGGCGGTGGATGCGAATGGAGGTCTACAATCCCCAATTGTGAGTTATCCGCAAAATATCCACAAAACTCATCCACCTACTTTTTTTAGTGTATTTTTAATGTTTTGTTGTAGGATTTTTTTATTTTACGAATTTTTCAATGTTTTTCGGTTGATTCTCTGCCACCGTTTTAGCTTTTGCATTCAAGTTGATTCTGCTTTCCCATAAATTTTCCAATGTATCTCGTATATTTTGTTTTGCTTTGTTCAGTTTATTATATTTCACAAACTGTTAAGTGGATGATGACTACACATAGCTGCACATGCTTAGATAATGTTTGAAACGTAGCTCACATTATGGTTAATTCTAAAGTAGTATTTTTAGTTTTTTAATAGTCTGCTATTGTATATCTTTAGAGAATGTGATTTTGGTTAAAATATGAAAATTATCCTCAAATAATAATTGCTAAATAAATGCTTCAAGTACACACAGATCATATTTCTTAATTTGGTGTTTGCTTAATTAAACGTCATTTCTTTAAATGATTAGGATTTTAAAATCTCATTTGTTTTTGTTTTGAAAGACTTTTGTTACTTTTTGTTTATTTATGATAATGGATAGATAAATATTTTTTATTAAAAGTTTGAATTAGTTTTAAAAGAATTATGATTTGTTAAAATATTATACCTTGAGTTTAATTATAATTTTAAAATTAAAGTCAATATATAAATTCAAATAATAATTCAAGTTTTTCAAAATTTAATTTACAATTTTTATAATCTATATTTAACATTGACTAAATATTTCGTTTAGTTTTTTATAAAGAATTATTTACAAAAACAAAATGTTCTACATTTTTAAATTGCAATGATGATAATTAGGAATTATAATTATTTATTTTTTGCTTTCATCATTAAAGTTGAAACTGGCTATAAAGTTTTTTTTAGATTTTATTTAGATTTATTGATACCAGTCTCTCACATTTAAATTTCATAATAAGAATATTCACGTTTAGAAAAAAAAATGAATAAATTCCATATATTTATAATTAAAAATTATATATTTATAAATAATATTTATAATTAGAAAATTATACTTATAGTTTGCATCTGAAATTCTTATTTTCTTTTTTCTTTTCAATCTTGCTAAGTCATCCCCACAGAAGAAGGTATGTTTGTTAAGCAAAAATTATGTTTCGAATGTCTTCAAAAAAATATTTAAACTCTTTAAAAAACAAAAAAACATTCAAGACCTATTTATTAAAATTTTGGTTGTTTCGGTTCTTTTAAGCGTTTTAATTGTATCTATGTCTTGCATGATTCTTCGTTTCTAGCAATATATATTTGCTGCATTTATTAAAATTTTGAAGTTCAAATATAATTTAGTTTAAAAAGAATATGTAAAGTCCTCTCAGTTTCATTTTTGTAATCGTTTGTTCATTTCGCTCACATTGTAAAATGTGATTAAAGTTTAAGATGGATGTCTATGATTTTGTTACAAGAACCATTGCTCTATGAAATAAATTGAACGGCTATTATTTTGATACAAGCACCATTGCTCTAATTAAATAGATAATTTCCCTCCGAGAATCTATAGAATTATCTTATATGCTTGGATATAATGCCAAAATATTTTCAGGTATAAGTCATTTTTATGTGATGGCTATGAAAAAAATTAAAAATATATATTTCATTAAACTTTTTATTTTTTTAAACTGAAAAAGTTATTGTTCACATCCTTTAAATTGTATAATAAAATGTTGTTAGTGTGAGGTGAAAACTTGTTTCTATGTTGCCATAAAAGTGATCATGAATGTGGTATGTAGCATCCGCATACCATCACATACTTTTCAACATTAGAAATTAATGTCTTTCATACTCGTGTTATATAAGCTGGGTGAATGTATTATTTTTAGGTTTCATGACAAAAATATAATTGGTTTTAAAATAATTTACAAATAATCAAGAACTGAATATGAATTTTTTTAAATAATTATATTCTTTGGCACAGATTGAAGTTTTAAAAAACTCGAGCAGTTAGTTTATTTGAGTAAATATTTTTTCACAGTAGTCCAAATAAATATACAAACCATAGAAAGGAAATACACAAACTGCTTTAATATATTAATCTTGTGAGTGGGAAGCACATTAATGTTAATTGTTAACATTGTACACGCATGTTTTAATCTATTACAATTTCAGTGTTTTATGTATCGTTTATAACAACGAATTAAAGTGTAGTTTTGCATGAATTCCTCTAATGTCATTTATTATTTTTGTGTCATTATATATTCAAATAAAAGGAAATATTTTACAGAAAGTCATCATAAATAACAAACATTTATGTAATCATGTTTAAATTGCTAAAATGTCAATTTTCCAAATAACTCTGTTGATAATTTTGTCCAATATTTTTTTATTCTGTTTTGAAACCTTTAAAAGAAATTTCAACAAATTCTCCATGATGCGACATTTCAACAAACTTTTCATCTTCCTCAGGCGGGGCGCACGGTGCAGGATCTGTTTGAGGACCTCCGCGATGGCCACAACCTCATCTCCTTGCTGGAGGTGCTTAGCGGCGAGCAGCTGCCTCGAGACCGGGGTAGGCTGCGCTTCCACATGCTGCACAACGTGCAGGTCGTGCTTGACTTCCTCAGATACCGCAAGGTGAGCTGTTTTTGTAGTTGATTGGTAGAACTTGCATTGCTTCGCTATTTCAATTACTTGTTTTGTGACTGATATATAATTGTAACTGTAACGACGTTGTGGTTGTGACGTCATCACGACTGTGACGCAACTTCTAATGCGATTTTATTGTTACAATAGTCATTGGCAATAATTTCATTAACAGGATAAGTCTTCATCTTTCAGTATAAAAAGTTTTTCATATTTTTTATGAGAGAAATGCATAAATCTGCAATGATAGTTCGAACAAATATTTGGATTGAAAATAGCACAAGTAAGGTAAACTGTTATTTGAATGTGGACTACCTCACTTGTGCTATTGTTGATCCATTTAATGTTAACAATTTTTTCAAAATTTTGTTTATCAAAAGTTGATACTTTGTACGCCACAACAACCCACATTTGTTCTTTAAATGGCAAGTCACAAAAATTAAAATACAAAAATATTTTAATATAAAGTTTTACGACAATGTTTTCTTTATTTACTTCCATTTTCAACTTTAATTTTACACACCTTAAATTTTAAAACTTTTCATTTGCTTGTTTGATAAAATGAAATGTTTATGGAACTACAAAGTAAATACATTATAGTTTGAAAATAAAATTATATAAATAATCATGAAAAAATATAATTTTCGTTTTGAATTTGATCCAGTCTAAATGATTTTCTTTCACTCTATGCCTTACTGACCAACCCAAATTATATTGATACATTTTCAAACGTATAATTAACCATTATTTTTGTGTATTTAATCATTTATTGTTTGATCTAAACAAAGAATGCCATTGATGAAGACACTAAGAATGACATGTGTGATGTGTTAGCTATACAAGGCGAGTTGACATGTTTAGCTTAGCTGTGACACGCCCTTAGAGAGGTTAGGTCACCTAGAACTACTTCAACAACTTTTCAAATTTTATTTTTATACAAATATTTTACTTTTATTTTAAAGTCTAAATTATTTTCATTGATAGAACGATGTATGCTCTAATATAGCTTTTATAAATTATCCTTGCATATTTACCAGTTTGAAACTTTCCTAGCTTATTATTAAATATATGTTTGTTTATATATATGTATATGTATATGTGTATGTATATATATATATATATATATGTATGTATATGTATATGTATTTATATATATATATGTGTATATATATATATATATATATGTA
>JARUHE010179709.1:0-13797 GCA_031471125.1 Archaeomysis grebnitzkii | reverse complement strand
AAAGCTGTTCTGCATTGTTGGAATTTTTTCGATTCCATCACTTTCAAATTTGCTTTCGAACCTTCATCGCAAAATTGATCGCTCCTTCAAGGACTAAAACACATTGGAATTGCCATTGAAAATAATCATTAATGGACGTGACGAATTCGTCCTTAAATTCAATGAAGGACCGGTCTTTCGATGTAATTTGCAGATACCATAAAAAAGTTCGATGACAAGTTGGATTCAGTGAACTTTTCTTGGCTCTGGTATGCTCGGTCATGCATTGACTATGCACCAACAGACCACACTATGGTGTGCTCGGTCATGCATTGACTATGCATCAACAGACCAGACTATGGTGGTCGGTCATGCATTGACTATGCACCAACAGACCACACTATGGTGTGCTTGGTCATAAACAATAATTAGATTAAACAGTTGATTGATCCTTTAAATAATCCCAATTGTTTTTTATTTACATTGAAAAACATATTATTAGACATTACGAAAAAGTAAAAGTATTTTCAACTTTCAAGCTTTTGTCTTTGGTCAAATTTAAGCTACTCTATTGATTTGAAAAAATATAGATCGACAATAGCACAAATGAGGTGAGCTATGTTATTTCAACGTGGATTGCTTCACTTGTGCTATTGTCGAGGCAATTATTAGGTAAGTAAAACAAACAACAACATACTCAACATAATGCACATGTAGGTAAATATTTAAATAAACTTTAAAATTTTAAAACGTAATATAGAAGAAAAAAACGTTTCGCACTTTCGTCGAAAAACAAACAAAAGCCCGCGAAATTCGGAATAGAATTGGCGCCTAAATCCTTGAACGCGATTGGCCAGGGACAGCCAACGAACTATTTGGGTCGCCTTTGAAAGCAACGTTGCCAACGTCCGTCACTTCATCTGCATACCATTTGGGAGGCTCGGCACAGGGATTTAATTTCGTACATAGAGAGACAGCTTTCATTATCATTACTTGGGACCAATGTTATTATTACTCTTATTTGTTTTTATTATCCATCCCATTTGCTTAATTATTATTATTATTATTATTATTATTACTTCATTTTGCTTCGTTATTAATATTATTATCCTTATTTGCACTCATTATTAAGTTGTATTTGAAAAACAAAGCTTCAATGCGTGACCACTGTTTGTTGTTGTTGTTGTTGTTGTTGGGATGGTGGATGATTTGTGGACAACCAAAATTTTGCATATTTTTCAAAACAAAAAATATTAATTTTACAGAAAATTTTGTTTAAATGAAAATAAAGAACATACCATTCTATCCTGGTATGACTAGTTTTTTTTTCTTAAATCAATATTTACTTATTAAAACATATATTTTATAAAGAAATTGAGATTCATAGTTAACCGAGATTTTTATTTGAAATTTTAGAGAAAACTTTATTTTTAAAAAATGAAAGAATATGAGATTCTATGGTAGAATGCCCGGAGGACACTTTTGCCTAAGATTTTAACTTTTTTAAATAATGAACGTTTTATGAATCTTTAGACCTGGTCAATTTATCATCAAATTCGTGATTAACCAATTTTTTTGAAGGTTTATAGACATTTTTATTATACAAAATTAAAGAAAAGTGTCAATATAATAATTAATAGAATTGTATTAAAAATTACAAAATTGTAGAAACTTTTTTAACATACAAACACAGCTTTTAATGCGTAGCATTTACTCGTGCGTGTTATTATTATTTGTAACTGTTGTATTATTATTACTTTTATTATTTATACTCTAACTTGCTTTGTTATTGGTGTTATTTATATTTTACTCTTATTTGTTTTATAATTACTTTTATTATGTATACTCCATTTCTCTTTTATTAAGCTGTGTATGAAAAACCCTCTTCTATAAATGACCTCTTGCTGTTGTTGTTGTTGTTTGTGGACGAAATTTTTCATTTTTTTAAAACAATTAAAACAAATTATTTTACAGAAAAGTTTGTTTAAATGTAAATAAAGAACATAACATTCTACACTGGTGTTACTGATGATTTTTTTCGTGAAATCAGTATTTATTTCTTAAAACATACATTTTATAAAAAAGTTGAAATTCGTGGTTAACCGAAATTTTTGTTTTAATGTTTAGAAAAAGGCGTATTTAAAAAATGAAAGAACAGGAGATTCTAAGGTAGAATGCCCGAAAACTTGTACTTTTTTAAATAAGACATTTTATGAGTTTTTAAGACTTAGTCAATTTATCATCAAACTTATGATTAACCAACACTTTTTTGAATGCTTAGAGACATTTTTATGGGAAACAAATGCAAGAAAAGTGTTAATATAATAATATGTAGGGATTTATTAAGAAATTACACAATTTTAGAAACTGTTAACATACAAACACATATTTGAATGTGTAGCATTTACTCGTGCTTGTTATTACTATTATTTATTCCAATATTACTACTTTTGTTACCTTATTATCATTAATTTTATTAAATTCATTGTTTTCAAATGTTTTCTATTGTGTTATAACATTAAAATAGATAGATAACAATAAAGCTAATTAAGATAAAAACAATACTAAGTTAATAAAAATACAATTGTGTACAAATGGGCAATATATTTCAACTTTTAAAAAACATTTTTCAAATAAATTTTATTTTACAGCAAAAAGTAAAGTCACTTTCGCCGATAATATTATTTGTTGGAATTTTCAGTCATGTAACAATTCGATCAAACGGTTCAACTAGCACGTGGCCAAAATACATTGCACACATTCCTTACCCTTTTTCTCCTGGTACAAAGATAAGTTTTATGGTCTTATTTTATTTTTTATTTAAATCATTCACTGAAAACACATGACTAACTTTCATGTCTAAGATAGTCAAATTATCTAATTGACTAACCTTTGTTAAGAGCGCACTTTTTTTGTTGATTCAATCAACTTTCAATGTGTTACGATTTTGATTGAATGTACAAAAAAGTTTGTAATATCAACAGTTGTTAGTCAATTTGATGATGTAAATTTTGACTACCTTAGACATAAAAGTTAGTCAACTGTTGTCAGTATTTATGTAAGACTAGTAACATTAAACATATCGAAACAAACCATTTTTTTATAATAGATAAAAAATGTATTAAGACTTCACAAAGTCGACCAAAAAGCTAAAACATAATCAAACCCTTAGTCGTGGTATCATTCCGACTTAATCCGATACCAACAACAAAGTCGGGGTATCGTGTTCGCTCAATACATTAATGCCTTGCACCCTTGGTTCAATATTTTAGCATCTTGCAAACTGTATATGTGACAGAGCGTGAGTCTAACGCCATTTTTGTGATAATGAGTGCCTCACATTGTAAAATAAACCTTCATAACTCCGTAGCCACTCATTTACGCACTAATTAGTGATGAATAAAAGTTTCTTAGAATATCAAAACATATATAAAATTTTAAAATAAAGAAATATTCAACGAGTGAGGTTCTGAAAAGTGCCTCCTTTTACCGATTCAGGCCCTGAATTATGTGATGCATCAATATATTAGGGAACGAACTTTTTATTTTTGTAAATATTCAGTTATAATGATCGTCATTAAGCACACATGTGTTGGAATGTAGTTAACACTTGGACTACAATCATCGATTTTTTCCGGCCTTAAAGGTTGAGATAAATCGAGCCTCGATATTATAAAAAGACAGACCAACCAAACCAAATGAGAGGGGAACTAAATAATTTAAAAACAGGAAATTTTCAATCTCGATAAAATGTTTGAAAATGTTAAAAAAAAGATATAACGCAGAACATAAATGGATCGACAATAGCACAAGCGAGGTAAGCTCTGTTATTGTAATGTAGGTTGCTTCACTTGTGCTATTGTGGATCCAAATCATGAAACCAATTAAACGAAACATCCAAAAATCAATGAATTACATAGCTTAATAAAAAATATTTGCAAAGGTCAATAACCTTCCTTGACTATTTATTAGACCTTAAAAAGCTGTGAATAATTAAAATAGTCGATGCAAAATAATTTCCAATCTAACATTAATTACATTATTAAAATTCACCATTTAACATTATTTAATATTATTTAATATTATTTAATATTATTTAATATTATTTAATATTATTTAATATTATTTAACATTATTTAATATTATTTAACATTTAATAATATGTTGTACATTATTTAACATTTAATAATATGTTGTACATTATTTAACATTCAACATTATTTGTTGAACATTATTTAACATCAAACATTATTTGTTGTACATTAACATTCAACATTATTTGATGAACATTATTCAACATTCAACATTCAACATTGACCATTCAACATTGACCATTCAACATTGACCATTCAACATTGACCATTCAACATTATTTGTTGAACATTATTTAACATCCAACATAATTTGTTGAATATTATCAAACATTTAATATTATTTGTTGCACCTTATTTAACATTCAACATTATTTGTTGAACATTATTTAACATCCAACATTATTTGTTGAACATTATTTAACATTCAACATTATTTGTTGAACCTTATTTAACATTCAACATTATTTGTTGTACATTATTTAACATCCAACATTATTTGCTGAACATTGGTCATTCAACATTATTTGTTCAACACTATTTAACATCAGACATTATTTGTTGTACATTATTTAACATCCAACATTATTTACTGAACATTGGTCATTCAACATTATTTGTTGAACATTATTTAACATCCGACATTATTTAACATCCAACATTATTTTCTGAACATTATTTAACATTCAATATTATTTGTTGAACATTATTTAACATTCAACGTTATTTGTTGAACATTATTTAACATTCAGTATTATTTGTTGAACATTATTTAACATTCAACATTATATGTTGAACATTACTTAACATTCAACATTGACCATTCAACAATATTCAACATTCAATATTAGTTGTTGAACATTATTTAACATCCAACATTATTTGTTGAACATTATTTAACATTCAACATTATTTGTTGAACATTATTTAACATTCAACATTATTTGTTGAACGTTATTTAACATTCAACATTGCCATTCAATATTATTTGTTGAACATTAGTCATTCAACATTATTTGTTCAACATTATTGAACATTCAAAATTATTTGCTGAACATTATTTAACATTCACAATTTGTTCAACATCAAACATTATTTTGTTGAACATTTTTTAACATGCAAAGCTATTTTTTGAATATTATTTAGCATTCAACATTGTGTTTAACATTATTTAACATTCAAAATTTGTTGTTGAACATTTTTTAACATTCAACATTATATGTTGAACATTTTTAACATTCAAAATTATTTTAACATTTTTTAACCTTCTACATTATTTGTTGAACATCATTTAACATTCAACATTATTTGTTTAATATTATTTAACATTCAACATTATTTGCTGAACATTTTTAACATTCAAAATTATTGGTTAAACATTTTTTTAACATTAAACTTTATTTAACATTCAACATTGTTTCTTTAACATTATTCAACATTCAAAATTATTTGTTGAACATTTTTTTAACATTCAACATTATATGTTTCACATTATTGAACATTCAACATTATTTGTTGAACATTTTCAACATTCAAAATTGTTTGAACATTTTTAATATTCAACATTATTTAACATTCAACATTTTAATGTTTGGATAATAGCCTACAATGAAAAGCACATTTGCACGAACATGTGCCTGCTTGCATTGACTTCATTGTCTCATTAGGTTACAATAGAAATTTTTTTGGGGACAATTTAAAAATGTACTTCAAACTGAAAATCATCTTCAATATGTCATTACAAATAGGTTTGATGTTTACACATAAGCGTGCTTGCAAGCAATGATGTGCATGTATGTGTTTATCTTTTTAAATATTGGTGTGCATGTATGTGTTTATCTTAATATATACTTGTGTGCGTGTATGTGTTTATCTTTTTATGTGTTTGTGTGGGTATCTTTATGTGTGAATATATGTGTGAATGTGCGTATCTTTGCACGTACGTGTATGAGCGTATCTGTGTGTGCTTGTGTACGTTGCTGAACAAGGAGAGAAAGTGCTCAAGCTGTCGAGGGCTGACCTTCATTCTCCATCACTTAAAGAGTTTATTCACCTGAGATCAAAATTGTGATCGAATCGTTTCTTTACAAAACATTTTATTCAAGGGCGTCCAACGATGTCATTATACAACAACAATTACAGTAACCTTAGAGCATCAAATAAATAATCTGTGACAGTCAAGCAAGAAATAAAAATGTAATAATTATATGAAATTAGTGACACAATAGACGAAAAAGGTACACTGCAACACAATGCCTTTTCGTATATGTCATTTCTGATAACTTAAGCCAACAACGAAAATTCTTGTGAAATGAACTGTTTATAGAAACAATGTCATCCAACACAAAGTTCAATGTTCAGAAAGAAAAAAAAATACTTTTAATTAATAATAATTGCAAAATATAATTTGCAGATATGTTTTTAGGGTGAGTCCCGCATGTGTTTCAACATATATAGAATAGGTTCTATGATTTCAAAATTTTGAAATTATATAATATACGGTTCAGTGAAATCTCATTAGGCCTACCTAAAAATAAAAAATAACTGCTACTAATAAATCATCCCAGCTTCATTCTTGTCTAATACGCATTTTCATTTATTTATTGTCATATAAATTGTGTTGTACAATCATATAAGACCAACTAATTTAACAATTATATAATTACAAACGTCTATAAATTTAGAAATGGCATAGTTTATGTTGTATAATAATATAGATCTGTATAATTTAAGAATTATAAAATTATATAAGCCTTTATAATTTTATAATTATATAGGCCTTTATAATTTGGAAATGTATAATTTATAGGCTTATAATTTGTGATATACAAAGACAAATATTTTATATATCAAAATGAAACTTCATACCTTTCTATAAAAATCTTGTGGAGCAAAAACTATCTAGAGAAAAATGAAAAATTGGTTAATTTGGTTGGTTAGTATGGGTGAAGGTGCACGCTTCCCATAACCTGATTTGTAATGGGAAACTAAAAATAAAAAAACATTGAAATGGTTTTTAATTTATTGTCTCTCGTGTTGGTGTGAGACTCTTACCCTTCGATTTGCCATCTTCACAATTGTATACTAAACAATAATTATCATTATAATATTAATCATGGAACTTTGGCATTTTTTCCCATTTTAAACAGGTTATTTACAAATATGTATCACTGGGTACGTACTTAAATATTAACTATCTATACAACTAAAATGGTATCTTATATATTTATGTATTTATATATGTATGCCTAAGACTCTAAATAAATGTTTGTTTTTTCATACCCATTTAAAATAAAATAATTATTAACTTTAAAAAAACGGATACGTATTATGATTTAAAAATATACAATACATCAATAAATTAGTCATTGATAAGTATTACCTTAAAAACCTAATCTTATGATTCATTGTTTGTTTGTTCAACAACAAACAAACAGCCGGACATACAATCTGTCAACAAAACTGGCTGTTATTTACTTTGCTAACAAACAAACGATTTTGGAAGGTATTCTCAAAAACAAATGTGCAAAACGTAAACAAACATCGTGCGATTAATTAATAAAGTAAACAAAAGCAAAAAATATTCACTTTTATTTGTTTACGTTTGGAATTTTATTTTAAATGGAAAAATATCCTCGCCAGGCTAACAACAGTAACTGTTCCTCGTACGTGAACATTCCATGTAGTATCGTGTTCTACAAAGGCGGAAACACTGAAACTACACTCGGTGGTGACGGAGGAATATCAAAGCTTTCTAGTGTAGTTCGCGATCGCACCATCGAAATAAAGCCAAAGTCACAGAGCTTGAAAAACTCTTTAGTCTATAGACCTATTGTGAAAATACATAAATGGATCGATAATAGCACAAGTGCGGTAATCCATATTCAAACAACATAGAGCTTACCTCACTTGTGCTGTTGTCAACGTAGATTTAAACTATTTGACTTCTTGTGATAATAATTATTCAGACGTTGAATGGTTAAAATAGAACAATTATCTTGCCTCATCCCATATGTCAGTGATGAAAGTTCAACAAACCAGCTTTCATTTGAATTTTGTTACCAACTTAACACACTTTATTTCTTTTAACCCTTTAACGCCTGTAGGGACAAACAGTGACGGCTGTAGGGCTATTTTCAATGCAAACTTTATTGTATTGTAGACCTTAGGGTAATCATAATTTAGGTGTTAAAGAGTTAAACGTGACGGCATATTTAAACCATCAAGTTTTATCTAAGGAGAATGAACAGTTGGGTAATGTTCAATTATAGCTTAGAAAGAACACTTTAAAAGCGACTTGCATTTGTTATGAAGTAGACATTTCATTCAGCCAAGCCCTACCATTGATTTTATTTTATGAGCCGGTCATTAAATTAATTAAACATCTATGAAGTAACACTTGCAGTGTAAAGATAGCTAAGGAAAACAAACAAAATATATAAATGTTTAATGTAGACTACAATCTAAGATTTAAAAGTAGCAAATCAAACAAAAATCAGTTTTCCTCCCCATGCTTGAATATTCTTATAACCTTTAGGATTCGTTGATCTCTTAAGCAAGTGAAGACCAATATCTCATTCAACCTCGAAGCAAATATTCGGTTCAAAAACAAACGCATTTGTCAGCATTCCTAGATGGCCTAACGATGTGTCATTTTGTGTCAATTCGAATGTCAGTTTAAAAGCCTTCATTTCAAAGCGAATTTCTTAATTTTATTTTGAGCAAAGATAAAAAAATGTTGTTTATTGTTCTCATTTAAAAATATTATGACGCAGTAGACGATATACGAATATTCAGGTCTTTGCACGAGTAAGAATTATTGTACTTATGAGAGGTCTAAAATATTCCCAAAAAATTTGATTCTCATAAATTAACCAGCACATATTTATTAAATAATCCGTTAATTGAAGTTGAAAAGCAAACCTATCATCAAAGTACAAGAGTACGAAAGCATGTCTAACCAACCCTTGAGGCAATGATAGAAAAGGTCTTTCACCTTCGTTGGTTAAATTTCATGGCCACAGGTCAACAACATCTTTGATCTGGCATCACAAAACTGCTTTCATTTATTTTGAAGTTAATCACTTGCGTATTTTTTTATTTTCGACAATGTTAGTGTAATGATTGGTGATATTTGCAGAATGGAACTATGCAACGAAATATCAATCAGTCGTTGGACCTGCTTATGGAGTATCTGTCTTACTTTCAAGTGGAATTATTGTTGATCGAAAAAATTTCAATAAAACAAAACATTATTTATGTTTTACAATAAGCAACAAGATAATTCACAATTGTGGATTTGCACAATTGTTCAACTGTTGAGGGGTCTTATTTATTGGATGTATAACGAAATACATGCAGGCAACTCCGACTCTACTACATGACTTTCGCATCGAAATCCGTATTACACAATACGTTCTCGACCCATCTTTTCTTGATAAGGGGTTTAAATCTCTTGAAGTTCGATCAATGTTAAAATAGTTGATCAGAGATGAAGAATTGCTAGGTCGATATCACGATTATGGTTGGTATCTATGCTACCAGTTGTGTTTTCAAGGTTTTTTGTAATAGTTAAAATTGTATGCCAAGTAACACAGGATGCCTGTAATAGAGTCGTGGTTGTCAGTCATAGCCAATTCATGACATATTTGTGATTTACTCTTCTCTGATTGGGCAGGATTTTCATAACAAAAATTAGAATGCAACAAATTTTTCATCGAAACATAATTACTGAACCAAATCAAAATGCAGACTTGCATTTAGTAATAATAATACCAAGTACTAATATTGATATTTTAATGGAAAGTCCGAATAATCGTAATACATAAATCAGGCCAAGAATGTTGAACTGGATCAACATTGGCACAAGTGAGGTAACCCACGTTAAAATAACAGAGTTACATCACTTGTGCTATTGTCGTAACAATTGTTGGTGCCAAATAAATTAACCGGACTCGCGGCAATAACTTCCTGTTTTGGGTCAATAATAATGATTACATTTTTGTAAAAACAATCACAACAAACTGTTATTTTCTAATGTATTTTTCCCTACATATAGTAATACTACTTCCGATGTATTTTACACTAGCTATATATTATATTAATACTACTTCCGATGTATTTTACACTAGCTATAGATTATAGTAATACTACTTCCTATGTATTTTACACTAGCTATAGATTATAGTAATACTACTTCCGATGTATTTTACACTCTAGCTATAGTAATACTACTTCCAATGTATTTTACACTCTAGCTATAGTAATACTACTTCCAATGTATTTTACACTCTAGCTATAGTAATACTAACTCCAATGTATTTTACACTCTAGCTATAGTAATACTAATTCCAATGTATTTTACTCTCTAGCTATAGTTATACTAACTTTAATATAATTTATTCCCTAGCTATAGTAATAGTAATTTCAATGTATTTTATTCCACATTTATAGTAATACTAATTTCAATGTATTTTACTCTCTAGCTATAGTAATACTAACTTCAATATAATTTATTCCCTAGCTATAGTAATAGTAATTTCAATGTATTTTATTCCACATTTTAAGTAACACTAATTCCAATATCATTTATTCCCCAACTATAGTAATACTAATTCCAATGTATTTCATTCGCTAGCTATAGTAATATTACTTCTGATGTATTTTACACTCTAGCTATAGTAATACTAACTCCAATGTATTTTATTCTCCAGCTATAGTAATACTAATTTCAATATATTTCATTCCCTAGCTATAGTAATACTAATTCCAATGTATTTTATTCACTATCTATAGTAATATTAATTCCAATGTATTTCATTCTCCATCTATAGTAATACTAACTCCAATGTATTTATTCTCTAGCTATAGTAATACTAATTCCAATGTATTTTATTCACTATCTATAGTAATATTAATTCCAATGTATTTTATTCCCTAGCTATAGTAATATTAATTCCAATGTATTTTATTTCCTAGCTACAGTAATACTAAGTCCCTTGTATTTTATTAACTATCTATAGTAATATTAATTACAATTTATTTCATTCTCCATCTATAGCAATACTAACTCCAATGTATTTTATGCTCTAGCTATAGTAATACTAATTCCAGTGTATTTCATTCCCTAGCTATAGTAATACTAATTCACAAGAAGAAAATTGGGAAAAAGAAAAAAGTTTATAACTGGACAATTAAACAGAAACACTAGACAGAGGATTTTATAATCATTTGTTGCCAGAATGGGATACAGTTTACATCGTCAATATAAACGTTATTGTGAAAAGGTTCAAAAATACAATGGGCTTGCCAAAAAAACATGATTTTCCCTTCATATTTCCTGATTTATTTCAAATGATTAATTGCAACTCAACCTTTCATTTCTGCAAGGACATATCTATTGAACAGTTTCAAAAATATTATTTATTATTTATGTTTAAACAATTTAAAAAAATAGTACTATTATTATTTAAACAATTTGAAAATATTATTACTATTATTATTTAAGCAAATTACAAATATTTTTACTATTATTATTTAAACAATTTAAAAAAAATATTACTATTATTATTTAAACAATTTAAAAATAATATTACTATTAATATCTAAACTATTTAAAAATGGCATTACTATTATTATTTAAACAATTCAAAAAAATACATTACTATTACTAATTGAACAATTTAAAAAACAAATATTACTATTATTATTTAGGCAATTTAAAAATATTTTTTAATATTATTTAAGCAATTTAAAAGAAAATATTACTGTTATTTAAACAATTTAAACAAAATATCATTATTATTATTTAAACAATTTAAAAATAATATTACAATTAATATCTAAACTATTTAAAAATGGCATTACTATTATTATTTATACAATTCAAAAAAATATATTACTATTATTAATTGAACAATTTAAAAAACAAATATTAATATTATTATTTAAATTATTTAAAAAATAATATTAATATTATTATTTAAACAATTTAAAAAATAATGTTACTATTATTATTTGAACAATGAAAAAACATTACTATTATTATTTAAGCAATTTAAAAAAAATATTACTATTAATATTTAAACTATTTATAAATGGCATTACTATTGTTATTTAAACAATAAAAAAAGATTACTGTTATTATTTAAACAATTAAAAAAAAATTATTTAAACAACTTAAAAAATAACACTATTGTTATTTAAACAATTTAAAAACTGTATTATTTGAACAATTAAAACTATTACTAATTTAAGAATTTATTAATATTATTACTACTATGGTTTCAACAATTTAGAAATATTACTTAGTATTTTAATAAAAATTTAAAATTATTACCACTATTACTGTTTCAACAATCTATAAATATTATTACTACTATTATTTGAACAATTTAAAAATATTATCACTACTATTATTTGAACAATTTAAAAATATTATTACTATTATTGTTTTAACAATTTAAAAATATTATTATTACTATTATTTGAACAATTTAAAAACACTATTACAATTACTAGTTAAACAATTCTAAAAATATTATCATTACAGTTGACAGTAATTAAACAAATTTTAAAACAAGACTAATTATTGTTAATAATTTAACAGGTAAAAATATTATTATTGACCATTTCACATTTAAAATAATTATTAATTTTACTATCATAACTAACGAAGGTCAAAAAGAACTACAGTTAATTATTTCATTAATAATTTATAAAAATTATTATTGTTATTATTTTGGTAATTATTATTATTCATAAATACAATAAAGCTGTAATTCTATTTTTAGTGACCAGATATTATTATCCGCTTTATACAACAGAATGATCTAATTTCATCCATGTCAACATATATTGAATCAATTTAACTGTTGGACTCAAAAAGATATGCGCACCCACACAAACCCTGATGCTTGGCATAGTCCATTCGAATTAATGTTTACAGCATCGACAGTAGTCATTGTTTATTCACAACCAACATGACTCAAAAAATGACAACCTTAAGTAATAGTGAGGTTGTATTTGTGTTCTTCATTGTTAGAGTATATTGTTAACCACTCAAGTGAACTGTAGACCACAATGGAAGAAAAAAATGAAGAATTACTCATAGAAAGAAAAGATGAAAAAATTATAAACACAATGATAACTATAATAATAACAATAATAATAATATTTTAATAATAATAATAATAATGTTAATAATAATAATGAAAACTTGAACAGTAATAATAACAATAATACTGATAATAATTTTGATAATAATAATAACTTTATAAATAATAATAATTTTAATAATGATAACAATTTTAATAATGATAACAATTTTAACAATGATAATAGCTTTAATAATGATAATAATTTTATTAATAATAATTTTAATAATGATAATAACTTTAATAATAATAATAACTTTAACAATGAGGAAAACAAAATGGGAAGGACAAAAATGTCAAAGAAAATCACAATGTAACCAAATATGTCAACCATTCAGCCATTATCTACTTATCAAATTAATGGAAAAAACAAACAGCAAAATATTTTTGATTTTCATAAAATTATTTGTAGACTAGTTGCTATTTTGGCGAGAAACTTAAATAAAAATAATAGCAATGTCAATCGAATTGCTCAGAATTTGTAAAAGTTGTGAATTAAAACTAGTAATCCACGAACCGGACGGTTCCAATGTCTCGCTATGATTCATTCAGTAACTTTAAAAAAAATTTCT
>JARUHE010179598.1:0-13797 GCA_031471125.1 Archaeomysis grebnitzkii | reverse complement strand
GCAATGGATAAGTTACAATTTATTAACAACCAACCCTGAATTGCTGACATTTCAGCAATGTGTTCTGACTGAGGACATATTGCTGGAATGGCAGGGCTAGAAGTTGAAGATCCGATGACTTCAGTTTGGCTGACATAACTGAAAATAGAAAAGAGGTATTAGAATGTTGAACAATAAAAAAATGCAATAATAAGTTTTATATGGTTAAAAAATGAGATGTCTTATTTCAACTTGCTTTCGGACAACATAAAAATTATATTTTATATATTATGTAATATTAAAAACAGCCAACTAACTATAAAACAGAATGATATATTTAAACGAAAACTAATTGAGTCAACATTTATCAAACAGTCCAATAATTTTAATCAGAACCAATGTTCTTACAATTGACAGCTTTTTGATAAAACTTGTGTCGACACATATGCCAAAGATTAAAAAGATGATCTAACAACATTTCAATGACCGAGATATAACATGATTTTGTGACTTTGTATGCCTGACTTCAAATTAATTTTTGTTGTTTTGTATACATGAATACAAATTTTGTTTATCTTACTTAATTTTTTTAAATATTGTTTAAAAAAAGCTCATGAAGGTGGGTTGCCCTCTGAAACGTACTTTGTTTATTTTTAATGAAATAATAAACTTTTTTTAGGTTGTGGAAATTACCCTTTATATATATATTTGTTTATTTTCATTCTTATAGATATATATTTTTATACACTATAGACTATATACACGTATATATTGGCTAAATATTGTTGGTTTGTTTTATTATTTAATGTTATCTGTTTAAAGTGAATTAATTAATTACTTAATTGTGTATAATGGCAATATTAGCCTAATTATTTTTATAGAAAGTTGTATTTATTTAGTTTTCTTTTGTTCGATATTTAAATAAATGAAAGGGGAGGATGGAGGTCACAGTTATTTTGTCTTTAGAAATAATACAAAATAAATTAAAAGCCTAATTGTTCAGCCTAAAATATAGATATCTTACTAAGCCTTTTAATGTACTATTTCAATTATATTGTATTAAAATGTATTATTTAATTCCGATTTTTAGCATAGTATGTACTTTCAGTTTGAAAATTGTTTGAGCAAGTATAGACAAGTATACATTAAAAATATATATTATATTTTAAATGTGTTACTATTTGAATAATTGGTTAGGTCAGCAACTAACCTGGAAAACATTTAACAAATCTAGAGCAAACATTTTATACTTTTAATCTATTATATATTTATTTCCTAATAAATTTAGTTGTGAAAAGGGTTTTAAAAAGTAAATATTTAATATAGATTCTCTTTTAGTTTTTTACCATATAAAACATGCTTTACTGCTCAATTTACATTGGTTGAGTGTGAAGTTTGCTTGCCTGTTTTTACTTATCTGATAAATAATACAAGTTGGATAAATTTAGGCTTAAATTATTAGATTCAAAATCAATTTTCAAAAATTGCAGGAAAAACCAAGTTATTTGCATATAAGTTTATAAAGGAAAATATTTTCAAATAAGCCTGAAACTTATTTTCCCGCCGATTTATGGTATTTCAATAGGATTAAAACAATGAAAAAAAATCAGGAGTTTCAGGAATTTCCCTGGGAAGTCTGATTATATTTTCTATAAAAAATAATGTTTTTTAGCTCAAATTAACTTCTAAAATATTTCATTATTTTTATAAGAGGTGAAGGTAAATGTTGAAGTTTTTTTTTTATAAATTAACAATTTTTCTTGAATAATAACTTTGCTTACAAATAAATGAGTTTCTATAGACAAATGTAAAAGTTTTTTTCTTTATAAGTTCAATTAATCTGCAATCTAGGTTTTTGTCTTTCACTGAAACATTTGTTACCCTTGGTTGATGGATGCCCTATTATATCAAAAAAAATTGTTATTGTTATTTATATTTCAAAAAGTTTACAATTGTATTGTATATTATAAAAACAAATAATCGCTCGACATTTAAACCGCATGGCGGTTTAGGCATAACTAGTTGAATTTATTTGAAGCTCTACAATAAAGTTTGCTTAGTATGGGCATTCTGACCAAAATGCACTAATTATTTTCTAATTAATTGAAAAAATTTTATTTAAATGAAAAAGATTTTTTTCAAGCAAAAATATATTTTTTTCTTGGTTAAAGTTTTTTACCAAGTTTATTGTGAGTTTGTTTGAAGCTCTACATCAAAGTTAGATTAACAATTGAAAAATGTTTATTTTACTAAAAAACATTTTTTTTCAACTTGAAAAGTTTTTCTTTTCTTGGTTAAAGTTTTTGACCAAGCTCATTGGGAGTTTATTTGAAGCTCTACAACAATGTTTGCTTAACAACATTTGTTCGAAAATTTGACCATCATTACAATTACTCAAAATGTTTATAAATATCAATAATAGCACAAGTGATGTAAGAGTGACAATTATATTTTATCAACAACACTAATTTTTGCATTTTCATTTCAGCTTCTGTTATACCCGAAGTCAAAAAAAATCATCCAAAGATGTGATTGAAGGAGGGAAACTAACAAGAGTGTTTTGCTTCGTCTTGGAAGAATGATCAAGAAGTACATAATCTGTGATGCAAAACTGTTTTGATTTTTTTGCATACAACGTCCATTTATCCTCTGCGATGCCTCCATCTATCACCTATGGCTCCGATGCGAACAAGAGCTGTCCGTCGGAGAACGACCCCCAGTCGCAGAAAAAGCCGGAAAAACCAATTCCGACCATAGATTTGTCGAACGAAGTTGTGGATGACGACGACCTACAAAAGGCAATCGCCCTCAGCTTGCAGGACCAACAAGAGCAGATCCCGACGGTGCCCGGAATCTCGGCCGAGGACCATCAGGTGTCGAGAGCGTTGGAAGCGAGTCTCAAGGAATCCCGACCCCAGACTGTGGTCGACAACCTCGACCCACACGAAAGGAAACGCCGGAGCTGCATTCCCGTTGGGCTGAAGAACATTGGCAATTCATGCTGGTTCAATGTGGTCATTCAGCCACTTGTGCACATTCCTGGTTTCCGTGATCTGATCTTCAACTACGACCCCAGTGTGGTGGTCATCGAGGAAAACCGTAAGGACAAGTACCAGAACATTGTGGTTCCTCTGCGGCAGCTGTTCGCCCTGCTCGTTGGATCTGACCAGAGATACATAGACCCGGCAATGGTGGTGAACATCTTCCAGAACCAGGAGATGCAAAAGGATGCACAACAGGATGTCTGCGAGTTCATTCACAAGCTGCTGGAACGGCTCGAAGTGGAATACCAGGAGCAGCTGAAACACCAAGAGATGGAGAAGGAAAGCTCTGACTGTTTCCTGTCAAAGGAATCCAACTTCAACAACCCCATCATGAAGCTCTTTTACGGACAGTCGTTCAAGGAGCTGAGTGAGGCGGATGGAGGACCCAAGTACGAAACCTTCGGACAATATCCTCTCCAGGTCATGAACTATAAGAACATACATCAGAGTATTTTGGCATCAATGTCCAAAAATGTGATGAATCCCAGCCATGATAATGTGAGTCCTACAGAGCAGAACACCTGGTTCAAGATCCTTCCACCCGTGCTGACGTTCTCCCTCTCACGGTACGAGTATTCTCTGGAGAAACAGAGGGCAGAGAAGGTGCACAACAAGTTTGAGTTTCCGCAGTTTCTCTACATGGACCGTTATATGGAACACAACAAAGACCTAGTGAAGAAAAAACATTTCAAAGTATCCAGAATAAAGGAAGACTTAAACTCGCTTGTCCGAACCCTCGACAAGTACCAGAAGTTTGGCAGTGGAAGTTGTAAGTATCCTTTGTGCGACATCTTGAAATATACTTTGGAATTTGCTCAAACTAACTCCAAGATAATTGTCGACGATGTCTCAAATTCCGTTCCTTCTCCATCGAAGATGGAAATTGATGCCGTTGACAACGGTGACTCGACCGACGTAGAAATGGGAGAGACGTCCGAGTCGAGGAAAATTAGCGATGACGAGCCGGACAAAGCAGAGACAATTTCAACCAGGGTTCCATCACCCTCTAAAAAAATGCGGATCATGCCACCAACGCCGAGTTCGATGAATGCAAACGAGCTGCTCGTCCTACAGAGTTGCCTGCCGAGGTGGCAGCAAGAGGTGGAAGAAGAAGTTGAGAAGTTGCAGAAAAGTATTGCAAACCTCGAACGGCAATTGGACGAGATGTACGACGAGCCTCATTTTCAGAAGATTTCATACAGGTTGCATGCAGTGGTCGTACATGAGGGACAAGCATCCGGTGGCCATTATTGGGTGTACATATTTGATTTTGCAAACGACAGTTGGATGAAGTTCAACGACATCCAAGTGTGTCCCTGCAAGTGGCCTGAGGTGCTTCAGGACAGCATTGGAGGCCAGAACAATGCGAGTGCCTATTGTCTCATGTACATCGACGAGAACAGGTTCGAGACACTGTTTCCAAATCCCAGATTGAGCATAGACAATTTGCTGGAGAGGATGCCAATCGACCTGCAGGAGTTGGTGAAAAACGAGAATTTGTTCTTTTTAAAGGAGCTGCAAGAATGGGCGAAAAAACTGCAACACAAGACTGCCGTCGTCGTCGTTCCGGCGACTGCGCCAAACTCTCCCGCCACCGTTGAAGACCAGGACATGACTTTTTTCATTGAGGTGGAGACAATGTTGAGCCACAATGCCTCCATTTTTCTGAACAGCGAGACCAATAAAAACACCTCTGGAGAAATCGACAACAATCTCAACACTTTTCTCACCAAAGAAATCACGCGACAACGATCCTTTGCAGACCAAAAGAGCGACGGGTCAACCAATCACGACAGTCCTGCGTTGCTGGATCTAGGCGTGTACATGCTGAAGAACGGGTTTGATAATAATGTTCTGATGAAATGGTATTGCTGTGATGTGTTGTCCCAAAAACTCCTGCACACCCAACTCTCCCCTCGAGTTGAACAGATCAAATGTGAGGTTGAGCGATTGCTTCTCAATATTATCACCAATTATTCACAGCAGTTGGAACCGGTCTACAAGGCATGGAAAAGAGACTACAAGTTGCTGTTGGAGTGTGTCTGGTATGTTGTCAATGGTTACCAACTCTATTCAAAGAGGAAGTATGACAAAGCCTTAACCTTGCTTAATGAATCTATAGAAATTAATAACCAACTTGGGACACAACAACCTCAAGGGCCTTGTAAAACCATCGACAAAAAGATCCTAAGCAAATGCATGCAGTACTGTTTGATTGAGTACAACGATCTGCTAATCAAGCGCTTTGTGAGTGCAACCTCCGAGAAGGACACATGGGATGTTTCCGCCGAGGTTACTAATTTCATCCTACCCGGACTTTGCCAAATCAGTACAATTGATCTGCTGGACGACAGTAAAACAATAGCGAAGGTTCGTGCAAACTGGTGTGATTTGCTTGAGCCGAGTGAAAAGTACAAGTCAATTTCTAGTGCCAGCCTATCACAAATCTTGGAAGGTGTCTTAAGTGAGCCCAACAATAGAAAATTCAAGTCCGCCCCGATAGACGTTCCTCGGCTTCCGGGTGTTCTGTGTTTGTACAAACAATTTGCAGATACGTGCAAAAACTTGATGGACGTCAAAAACAGCGCGGCCCAGACCAGTGATTTGTGAACTTTTGCATAAAATGTATTTATATAGATAACGACTAAACTTTAACCCGACCTAGTTGTAACCTTACTCGTCAATTATTTTCTGTTGGTTTCTGGCAGCTCAAACCCAATGTATTGATACTTTTGTATTTTTCAACCAATAAAGCTAAATTTGTACAAAAAGTTTGAGTTTGATGAAATTTTATCATTTTGCTTTTCTGAACACATAAGTCATCTGTTAATGTTCTGTCATTTGAAATGATGTTTCAATATGTGATATAAATTTAATGTTGCTTTTCTTGCCTGCCTCGCATCGAGTGAATTAGCATTTTAACCGTTTCTTGTAACATAGGTGATACATAATTATAATTGCTCACTATGTCTTATGTAACACAGGTGATACATAATTATAATTGCTCACTTTGTCTTGTGTAACACAGGTGATACATAATTATAATTGCTCACCATGTCTTATGTAACACAGGTGATCAATAAGTATAATTACTCGCTTTGTCTTATGCAACACAGGTGATATATAATTATAATTGCTCACTATGTCTTATGTAACACAGATGATCCATAAGTATAATTGCTTACTATGTCTTATGTAACACAGGTGATACATATTTATAATTACTCACTATGTCTTATGTAACACCAATGACACAAAACAAGTTGATGTTTTCAATATATGTATTGACAACATCAACTAACCTGCTTTGTATCACTGGTGCTACATAAGAAATAGAAAGCAATTAGAATTTTGTATTGCCTGTGTTACAAGAAACTGTTAATGTGTTAACAGCATGGCTCTGTGTCTGCTTATGTTTATGATTGTTGAAAGTTATGAAATGTAGGAAAATGTGTATTTTTTTATTTTGTTAAATTTATTGGTTTTTGTTTGGAAAACAAATTCCATAGAAAGAATTATTATACAATGTTATGATTGATAATTATTTTTATTATTGTATTTGAATAGTAATTAAAATTATAAATTGATTAAAGTTAAAAATAAATCCAGTGGATGTGCCTTACTAACTATAGTCCTATTCATTGGTGTTTTAACAGCAAAAATGTCAATTTGGCCACATGTAAGAAGTGAATCATTCTCCAATGAAAGGGCTTTGGAAAACTCAAAACATGTTTACAATATAAACTGCTGAACCATCTATTTTTGTGGATGGGGATGGCACAGTTGTAGAGCGAGCTCTGGTTGGCTGAGGGCAGTAGTCTAAAAAATAATGTTTTATCTTAAATAATATAAAATGAAAACATATTAAAGTTTTCCTAATTTTGAAAAGTTGAGATATTTAGATAAATAAAAATTTAAGATGAAGGACAATCTATCTGTGAATTTATTTTTAGCTTCTCTGATTTCTAATTTGAATATTCTCAGATTTGCTTTAAATTATTATTTTATTTATGCTTTAAAATACTCCGATGTATCAGCTTTAAAACATTTTTTAAAAATACTTTTATTAAAAAAAAATTATAAACAAAAATTTTATTGGAAAGATTTCTAAAAAAAACGTTTTTGAAAGACTTGTTCAAATCACCTTCATTTCTCCTTCACGTCAGGTGTGGCTTCAGCTGTCGTAATAGTTTTTTTTCCATTTGAATTACTGTTGAAAAACACTGTTACGGCATTCTGAAGTGATGCCCAGAGGATTCTTTCTATCTCATCTCCTCTGTGAAAATAATGTTGAAAATTTAACCAATCTCATCATTTTCTTTGCTTAATCTTTCTCCATATGGATTGACAATAGCACAAGTGAGGTAACCCACATTTAAATAACAGATCTTACCTCGCTTGTGCTATTGTCCTTTAACTTTTGGACTGGTTTGTTTTCAACTGATAATTTATGTTCCATTTTGGGGTTGCAATTTACTGGGGGAGGAATCTTTTATTCTAACACTTTAAAAGGTTACATCAGTGTGACAAAAATTTGTCTTTCTTGATTGTTTGTTTGTAATTTCTAATCATGTAAATAAGTGCTTCTCAAACTGTATGATGTGGCATACTGGCAACTTTTTCTTCCAATGTGCCATGTACCATGTACCAGTAAAATTTTGAATACTACTAATTCATACTAGAAATGATTATAATAAAAGTTAACAATTGGTTTTGTGCTCAAATAACACATTTGATAACCTTAATCTTTGAACCTGGCATGGTTCAATTAAAGATAGTTCCACATGCAATGGAGAAGGGATATTATTTTTGTACTTATGGTTAAGAAGCCAGCCTCGCAGAGGTATATTGAAAAAAACTGGAGAACATTTTTCACTTTAATACAAAAATTAAAAAGTGATGTTGTAGTTCGGAAAATCCTTTTCAAACTTTTGCCACCAGCCAGATCCAACATTCTAAGTCATCTTGAAGTGGAATAAACGGCTTTTAGATCCATCCATTCTGAAACCAATCTGCCAGATTCGTCAAGTGCTCTTTGGTGACATTTCATAGACGTCATGCATGCATTTAGCTTTTGCTTCTGTCCATTGATCTTGCTTAACATTGTAAGACAGAAGTTATTGTTCCTTGCATGTGGGTGTTTGGGTGAATAAAAAATGGCAAATAAATTAATAAATAAATAAATGGCAAATAAATTAGCTTGTCTAAAGAATACACATTGGAACCATTGTTACCCACTCTTCCTCACTCTATAACCATCATACATTGGCGTTAACTCCAATATTATCACATAATGCGATGAATAGCCTCAAACTTGGTTATTTATCTTGAAATGGTTCACAATATTTACAACCTCACTAAGCAGACTGCTTAGTTGTGATATTTCATTTGCTGCAACACTTTCTCCGTGAAAGAAGCGCTGTCAATTGGCATTTTGGATAGCCACTTCTGAATGCCATCCTAGCATTAATGCAATGCCCTCAGAATATATGCCTACAGATAATGCAGCTGCTCACGTCTTGAATACTTCTGAACTAATTGCTTTTGTTAGTAATGAAAGCAGAGAAAAAACTTTCCTTCAAATCACTTTTATGTTGAAAGCATCAGAATTCTTTGATTAGCAATGCTTGCACAACAAGTACTTTGCTAATTTAATGTGTCGTATGTCGAGCTTTCGTGTTTTTTGAGTGGGCACCTAAAGCAATTATCTTACTGCCGACCTGCCTAGCAGTTCCAGTTTATCTTTGGCATCTCACCGATTGTGTATGGCTGCTTAGCCTTAACAACTTGAAGTGCTACTTTATAAGAAGCCCACAAAACATGATATAAATCTATTTCTGGTGGCATTTTAGATCTAATGGTTTCTTTCAGATTGAGCTCATTTCTTTATTTATTGTGATGGATTCATTGATTCCACAAATGACACGCTACAAAACTGAATTGAATGTATGGAGTCACATTCCCGAATGAACATAGTATTACTTCGGTTTAATTCTTTTGTGGAAAATTGTTCCGTAGCACTGCTCTAAATAACGTTTTTCTCGGAAAGCATCCTTCAAGTTATTGTAAAAAACTTGTTTTTTTAGATACTTCATCCTCTCAGAACAGGACAGTGCCTCAGCTGCTGTGTTTGTCTTCTGTAATTCCTATGGAGATATTTCCAGCAATAACCAAAATCCTAATTTAAGAACATATTACACTATAAATAAATTTGAGAGAATAAACACTTATATATTTAACATGATCTTTCAATAAATATATCTAGATTGAAATAGGTTTATCAATATTGCAACATCAAAGTTTTGAGTATAATAAAAAAAACTGTTAAAACCTGATTATTTTTTGGTTTAGGATTTCAATATATTAATATTTTGTTTTGCAACAATTGGTTCAGATTAAATAGATTGTAGTATAAAAATCCATTGTTAAATAAACTGAATAGGAGCCTCGCTTCTGAATCTTGGGAGGGTGAACACTGGCTGAATAACCTCTGTTGCATCACCTAATTTAATCTAGGCTTGTTATTCCACTTTGCTCTCTCTCATTTGGATAAAAAAAAAGCTCAAGTGAGGTAAGCTCTGTTATTTGAATGTGGGTTACCTCGCTTGTGCTATTGTTAATCAATATAATAGCACAAATGAGGTTAGTTTTGTTATTTGAATGTGTTATCTCACTTGTGCTGTTGTTAATCATTATAATAGCACAAGTTAGGTAAACTTTGTTATTTGAATGTTGGCTACCTCGCTTGTGCTAATGTTAATCAATATAATAGCACAAGTGAGGTAAACTTTGTTATTTGAATGTGGGGTACCTCACTTGTGCTATTGTTAATCCATTAATCTGTTTTTCCCAGTATCAAAAATATATATTTTCTGAATTTGTTTTTTTAAAAATGATCAAATTCTGTGTTTTATCTTTTTGATTTTGTTAAAGCTAATATTTTAATCCTTAATGAAGACTGGCTCATTTATAAACTATTTTTACATTACAAATGAAATATTATTTAGTTACCACTTTCATGGTTCTATGGATGACCTCCAAACACCACGTTCTGTATGTAATGAATTTTCCATTACGGCTACATTGTCAAAAAAGTAAATTGTTTAAATAATTAAAAAGGTTTCACAATTGCATGACACAATTAGGGGAAGGTCACACAAGCTAACAAATAGATTTTCACTTTTCACACACTTATGAATGATTGCAATTCACCTGATGGCAAGAAGTATAGACAATTTATAAAGGAAAATGCTTTAGGCTTCCACATTGTCCACTCCAATAGTAATTCCTGTGGAGCATGTGTCCAACATAGCTCCAATAGTAATTCATATGGAGCATGTGGCAAACATAGCTCCAATAGTAACTCCTATGGAGCATGTCCAACATAGCTCCAATAGTAATTCTTATGGAGCATGTGGCAAACATAGCTCCAATAGTAATTCTTATGGATCATGTGGCAAACATAGCTATAAAGCATTGCCCAAGGTACAATGTGCCAAATGATTTTTTTAAATAATTTTAATACATTGAATCCTTTAGCATAGTGGGTGAATGAAATTAATTTAATTATTTAATGTTCAATACATTATTAATTGTTTAATACACTTATTAGACAGTATATTTTAATGAAATGATATTTATAAGTAAGTATATATACTCAATAGAAGACAAATAAGCTACCTTAAATATATTTTTCACCAAATTTAATCTTTTAGCATTCTATTTTGATAAATGAATTCAGTGAGTTTTTAAATGGATTGATCTTATTTGGCACATTGCCTAACACCTCCCAACAATGAATCCATAAATATTATTGCCACATATAAGTGAAGTGGTCTATAAATGAACCAGGTGACCATTAACACTTTAACCGTTTCTTGTAACACCGGTGATACATAAGTCTAATGACTTATTTCATCGTATGTAACACCAGTGATACAAATTAAGTTAGTTATGTTTTTAGTTACTTATACAGGTAACTAGTTACCTGTATAAGTAACTAAAAACATAACTAACTTAATTTGTATCACTGGTGTTACATACGATGAAATAAGTCATTAGACTTATGTATCACCGGTGTTACAAGAAACGGTTAAAGTGTTAAGGGGAGTCCAGCTGCCATGTAAATGTCATCCTTTTGAGCTTTGTTATCAGTAAGATTTTGACATTATTTTGTTAAATAAATATAAATATTTTGTTGTATTTTAATGGTTTGGTTCTGTGGTCTGCTAACCATGGAGTGGAACTGCTCCTATTTTGTTGTGGTCTGCTAACCATGGAGTGGAACTGCTCCTATGTTGTGAATCGTCAACTGCTTGGTTGAACTGCTGAATGCATCAAATTTTCCACTGCTTTATAATGGTTACGGTCAGTTGCAGCTGTAGATGCGAAAATTTGCAGTCAAATCTGCAGATTTCTAGAGTTTGCAGCTTATTATGCAACCGTTAATCGTTCACTGTGGTAAGAGTTGTCTGGTTTGTACAAACAAATATTTCTCCAATTTTCTTGACACCCCAATCAATTTTTATAAATTGATTTTGTTTGAATACATGATGAATGAAATAAATGTAGTAATTTGATGTTAAATAAGTTTTAATACATAGGACCGTAGATTTTTATGAAGTCTTATTTATAAGTAAATATATGTATCTGACAATGGTTAAATCCTACTTTAGACCCAATAATCAAATCTAGCAACTTTATCAAAAAAGTACTATCAATTTACGGAGGTTTTTATCTCTTCAATGGCAACCTTTATTTGTGATTTATGTAAGGTAAGGTAGTATTACACAAAACAAGTGAAATATTAATATCTCATGTTCAGTACTTTTTATTTGTGCCTAAACTAGACTTATTGTGTGTAAAGTAAGATTTAGCCATTGTCAGATATATATGTTTACTTAGGACAGTAGATTTTTATGAAATATTGTTTATAAGTAAATGTATGTATCTGACAATGGCTAAATCCTACTTCACACACAATAATCGGCAAAAGTCTAGTTTAGGCACAAATAAAAAAGTACTGAACATGAGATATTAATATTTCACTTGTTTTGTGTAATACTACCTTACCTTACCTAAATCACAAGTAAAGGTTGCCATTGAAGAGATGAAAACCTCCCTACATTGATAGTACTTTTTTGATAAAATTGCTAGATTTGATTATTGTGTCTAAAGTAGGATTTAGCCATTGTCAGATACATATATATACCTATAAATAATACTTCATAAAAATCTACTGTTCTATGTATTAAAACTTATTTAACTCTAAATAACTACATTTATTTCATTCACCATGTATTCAAACGAAATCAATTTATAAAAATTGATTGGGGTGTCAAGAAAATTAAAGAAAAATTTGTTTGTGCAAACAATTCACAGTTGCATAATGGGCTGCAAAGTCTAGAAATCTGCAGGTTTGACTGCAAATTTTCGCATCTGCATCCGAATTGTGTAGCAGCTCATGGTCGATTTAGCTTGCATTATATGGATCAACAAAAGCATAAGTAGAGCTCTGTTATTTGAACGTGGGCTGCCTCATGTGTGCTATTATCAAAAACTTTGATAAACGTAGCTGATGTTTTGATCCCCAAATTATTAATCAACATAATTTGAGTCCCTGACCTCGATTAATATATTTTGTCTTCATAAAAAGTTTTTAGTAAATTGGAAGTATTATTGTATATCGGTCGAAATTACATTTTTAGTAATGATTTCCATATAGCTCTGCATTTTAAAAGGTTTTTGGTGGATTAGCTATGTTTTCTAAGATTATCACATTTTCCTTATGAATAAAATGAGACTGGAGCTCGAACAGAACTAAATTAAACCAGCCCTCACTTCAATCACTGACCTATATATGTGGATTGGTCCGCCCATATTGTTGTCGTCGAAAATTTATGTAATTTGGAAGTCACTTACCACCATTTGCAACTATTTTTTCTTCAATTTTATTTAGATAATTGAGCGGGTATAGGATTGATAAAGGGTGAAAACTTAACCAAACCTAGATAAACAACAAACAAATTTATATTGGTTATGGTCGGATGCGAACATTTCTAATCAAACTAGCAGATTTATAGATTTTACAGACGTGACGCATCCGTGGATGGGAAAATATGCATCCAAACCTGCAGATTTCTAGACTTTGCATCCCATTATGCATCCGTGAATTTACTGTGTGCTACGAATTTTATCAGTGGTTGCATTCAGATGCACATGCAAAGTGTTTTGTTATGCATGCATGCAAAAAAAGCTTAAAGGTCACATATAGAAGCTGGTTTTCCAATACAGCTTGATAAAAGTCACGTATAGAAGCTGGTTTTCCAATACAGCTTAATAAAAGTCACATAGAAGCTGGTTTTCCAATACAGCTTAATAAAGGTCACGTATAGAAGTTGGTTTTCCAAATACAGCTTAATGAAAGTCACATTTAGAAGATGGTTTTCCAATACATCTTAATAAAATTGACATATAGAAGCTGGTTTTCCAATAGATCTTAATAAAGGTCACGTATAGAAGTTGGTTTTCCAAACACAGCTTAATAAAGGTCACATATAGAAGCTGGTTTTCCAAATGCAGCTTAATAAAGGACATGTATAGAAGCTGGTTTTCCAAATACAGCTTAATAAAGGTTACGTATAGAATTGGTTTTCCAATACAGCTTAATAAAGGTCACATATAGAAGCTGGTTTTCCAATAAAGCTTAATAAAGGTCATGTATAGAAGTTAGTTCTCAAAATTCAGCTTAATAAAGGTCACGTATAGAAGTTGA
>JARUHE010179487.1:0-13797 GCA_031471125.1 Archaeomysis grebnitzkii | reverse complement strand
GGACAAAACAGTGACGGTTGTAGGGTTGTTTTCAATGTAAATATAATTGTATCGTAGAGCTTTGGGTAATAATAATTCAGGCGTTAAATGTTTACCTTAAAATAAATAATTGCAATCAATTTGAGAACAAAATAAAACGTTTTTATTTGTATTTATGTTTTGTTGTTTTTGTTATTTATTATTATTATTATTGTTTATTTGTTGTTATTTATTATTATTATTGTTATTGTTTAATCATATTATCTTTTTTGTTGTTATTTATAATTATTATTGTTTATTTTTTGTTGTTTATTATTATTATTATTATTGTTTACTTGTTGTTATTTGTTATTACTATTGTTATCATATATTCATATTCTTGTTTTTTGATGTTAATTATTATTATTATTGTTATTATTATTGTTTATTTGTTGTTATTTATTATCATTATTGTTATTCTTTATTCATATTGTCGTTTTCTATCATTCTTTATTATTATTGCTGTTTATTTTTTGTTATTTATAATTAATATTAATATATTTTATTATCATCATTGTTAGTTTATAATTTCATCATTATTTTTGTTGTTATTATTGTTATTATTGATATTATTTATTATTATTATTATTGTTTTATATGTTTATCATTATTATCGAGCGTGCATACGTGGTAGCGTAGCTTTATATATAGTTTATTTTTTTCGAAATAGGACAAAAAGTGGTGTGTCATAAAAGTTTTTAATTAGTGACTTTTGAGCAATGTTTGTTTTGAATAAAATGTTGGCCTTTTAATTTTAAGAATTATGGAATAAACTTATTTTTTTTTAAATAAAAGCATTTTCATTTGCAATATTTGGAAAACTATTTACTGTTTTTTTTTCATTTATTATTCATTTTAATAGAATGTTTATTGAGAATGAAATAAAGAGTTATACATTCTAAACAACTTTCACTAAATAAAGTTTTCACACAAATTTATAATTTTCGAGATAACATCTATTATAACTGTTGGCTAGCCAATTCTTTTAAACGCGTCTACATAAATGCTTAACTTGCGGGTTAAGGGAAGAAATAGCTTAAGTGCCGGATTAAGGGAAGAGTTAAGAGAACTTATTACAGTCAGTGTTGCCACTCTAGCTGTTTTTCAGTTAGATCTAGATGTTTTTTACCTAGCCTAGCTGTTAAATTTTGTCATCCAGATGTTTTTTAAAGTGGGTAAGAACAATGCAAAATTATTAAAAACAATGAAAGACACATGACTGAAGGCTCCATTGCTATGGACACAGGTGATGGTCGACAAGTGCTGTTATAATGATACAATCTAAACTACCTTTACGTACAGGGATTTTAAGAAAAATGTTTATTTATTTAATATTTATTATTCATTATTAATTTGATCATAAGCGCGAGATTTATTTACCCCCTCTAGTTTTGTTATTGATACAAACTTTAATTTAACGTCTATCAACTGTCATTAATTTAGGCTTGTTATTGATACAAACTTTAATTTAACGTCTATCAACTTTTATTAATTTAACTTTTGTTATTGATACAAACGTTAATTCAACGTCTATCAACTTTCATTTTAATTAAAAAAGTTTTTAAAACATTTAATTGGCGAAGATTTTGGTCCTCAAAAAATGAATTATTTCTCACAAGTGGAAAGTTAATTAAAATATTTTAATTGTTGACGTTCTGTTGGTTGGCTGCTTTTACATTGATCTTGAATGCCTTAACCAACGCCGACTCTACTACAGGCTTTTCACATCGAAATCCTTTTTTCCACAATACGTTCTTGACCGATCTTTTCTTGATACTGGATTAACTTTCTTGTCATTCAATCAATGTTGAAATAGTTGATCTATGATCAACAAAGTTTATCAAAGTTGAAAACAAGTTTGATCGATATCACGATTATGGTTGGTATCTATGCTACCAGTTGTTTCCAATAATTTTTGTAACTGTCAAAACTGTATGGAAAGTAAGTACCAGGCCTGGAGTAGAGTCGGCGTTGCCTTAACTTTGGTCCGGTCAAAGCTATTCTGAAACCAGTTAAAAGCTCAACCAATTCGTCCATCACAACCTTCTATAGATTACAGGTGATCGTTGTACTGATCTTCATAAAGCTTAAATCACTTCTCAAATGACGTCTGTAAAACCGCGAGTGAAGTTGTGATGCAACTCCAACCAAATGAAATCACACGACAGCAACTGCTTAACCCTTTGATGTCTGAAAGAAACTGCTTAAGGGTTAGTTTGTATACTAAATCAAAGGGTTTTAGTCTTTATGGCAACGACCACTGCACTCGGGCCTCAAAGGGTTAAACATCCAAATCGCTCTGTGCCTCAGACGAATCTTTCCCTCGGGACCCATTTGCATCCATTCAATGGAAGGAATTCTTCTTTCTCTCCTTCTTTATTTTGTCATCTTCAGTTTTCCTTCTTTATTTTTCATTCTTCTCCATCTTCATTTTTCCTTCTTCTTTCTTCTCCATCTTCATTTCACCTTATGCTTTCTTCTCCTTTTTTTCCGGCTCCCTTTTCACTTGAGGATTCACTTCCTTATTTTCTATTACCACCAATTATACGAATGCGATGTTTGATTCTTTTTCTGAGTTTTCAAACAGGTTTATGTTTCCAAAAGCTGGCTTTTGTTCTTCCATTGTGTAAATTTGTGTTCATTAGTTCGAAATTTTCTTTCTTTTTATTAGAACAGTTAATGTGAGTATTAATTTACTTACAAACAAACTTTCGAATTATAAATTTATAATTTGTTTGAATTGTAATTCGTGATTTCGATCAGAGGTTCACTGGAATAAATTTTCACAAAAGTGAACAAATATTTGTTCATCCGAGTGAGTTATATTTTATTCAATGAATTAGCTTTAAAAAGTTTCTTTCTCACATTTGTTTTACTGCTTAATTATTTGTTAGTTTCAATGTTACTGTTTTTTTTAAATTAATTCACGTTAAAAATATGTACTAGATTATCAATTTTAATATTGTATGTTTGTTGTTCGTTGAATGCAAATTAGTGATATTATAATTTTTCTTGTTTTTAAATTTTCGTTTATAGAAGTTTTAAGTTTTTTTTAGACTAAACCAGTGTAGGTTATATCATCAAATTCGTGGTTAACCAAGTTTTTTATTTGAATGATTAGAGAGAATTTTCATTTGAAAAAATGAAAGGGAAGTGTTAATACATTAATACATGTAATTGTATTCAACAATTACACACATTTATACAAATTTTATTAATCGTTAATTACTTACTTTTTGTCAATAAAATTTCAAAATTGAAATAATTGAAATTTGGTTAATTGATTTTTCTGCAACTTTGTCATTAATCCTTCTGAGAAATATTTGCGACAGAACCATCCTGGGAGATTAATGTCGTTTAAGATGCGAATTTATTGGCAATCTAATTTTTTTTTCGCAATTTTCTCTTTTATTTCATCTTGTTTCAATTATTTGTTTACCTTTTTCCTTATTTGTTCGTTGTTTACATTAATGTAATAATTATTAACCATTTCACTATTGATATTATTGTAATCATTTATTTTATACGTTAAGACAGTACACATAGCCAGCACATTAGTAAACACATGTCATGGCAGACTATAACCAAACCCAATTAGGTGAATGCCAAAGACATTAATCAAATCACATGATCCTAATTAATTATCTCGTATTTGCAAAGTAAAAACAAATATTCTTTGAAAGATATTCGTTTCCTGTTTGGAAGTTATCGCTAAACGAAAATTGTTAATTAATTTTTATGTTTGTAATATTTAAGCTCATAATTGCGAGACTTTATTCAGACTGGTGGAGCAATGTTCCACAATTCGTCTTTTTGAGAAATCTCCCGAGACAAAATTGGCAAAATTGGCACACCCGCTTCCCTCCTAACGCTCGTTTCGCTATCCAATTAATTTTTCTTTTATTCCACCTTTCAATGTTTTGTTAATTGTAGCTTTACTTTGGCACTTCTAATTAATTTTATGAGAGAATTTTCATCTTTAATTAATTATATTTTTGATAAAGTGAAAAAATATTTTTTAGTTAAATTAATGATTATACAATATGTTTTTCCAAAAGCAAAAATATGATTTGTATACAGCAAAATATTTTTTTTGTTAGCTTTAATATCAAAGCGTTAACATTATTTACATTAGAAGTCATTATAAAGGTGTCATTCAGAACATCTTGAGTCACATTATCACTTTTTCACTTAAAATAACCTTTGAATGAAGGTTATTTTTAAAGAAATCATAAATATTTTTAGTGCGAGTAAATCGCTTTGAATGTACTTAAACGAACATATAAAACACATTTCTCATTTACATATTTTTATGTTTCATTTCATTTGATAAGTATGCAGACAATATTTTAACAGAGTGAATAGTGTGTTATGTGGACAATAGTATACATAGTATAGATAATTCTACACCAATAGTTATTCACAATTTTAGCTAAATCTAACTTTAAAGATACGACACCATTGTAACAAGTTAAACATGAGAGAACCATAGGTTAAAGACGTATAGATGCACCACTCAATGCTATAAACTTGGACCCAAATAAGCAGTCTTTCAAGATGTCCCGTAGAACCCAATGTAAATAGTCTGTTTTTTAAACTTACAAGTCAAGATAATATTTTATGAGTTATATTCAATATTGTAAATCAAACGTTTATACGTGATTATATATGAGCTCTATACAAAAAAATACATTTAAAATATAAGTATTAAATGATTTAATAAATGAAAAATTCTTCCCAAGAAGAAAGAAAAATACATTTTAAGCCACAGATAAATACATTATATTGAAGTATCTGGCACAATTTTGTTGGAAGTATCTGGCAACTTAAGGTCCATCGTTCTCCATTGAAAATGCTTGAGTTGAGCATCTAATATTTGCAATCTACGATAGAACTAAGACACAAAACTCGTTCACTTTACCGTACTTTAGATGTCTGCGTTCCAATTCGGAATGAATTTCTTCGTAATTTTCCCCATTGCCACTGAAAGAAGACGTGGGGAGTCATACTGAAAATTCGTGCTCCTGATTATAACAGCACTGCATGCGTTCAATAGAGGCTTCATTTGATGGTCAATGTCAGGTTAGGTTAGGTTCATCCAGTTCTTTTTTGATGGAAAAACCTTTATTTCTTTAATGTTGGCAGCAATGACGTATTTATTTCATTTAGTTCTCTTTAAAACATTAACAAACGCAGTTGTATTTTTAAGTAGCCTACTTCACTATCTATTTCTGTGTTATTTTGAAAAATCACTTGCTTTCTTCTTTGTTATGAATAGCTTATAAATCATTTATATGTCATCATTGATTCTGACTTCTTGATTTATTTGTTAAATAGATCTATTTTTTGTGTGTCTCAGAACAAAGAAGGTCCTAACATAAATCTAATTAACTGCCATTATGTGAAGGTGATTCATTGCATTGTTCGTTCATTTCATATTTTCGTTGCAACTCTATTCCATTGCAACGTTGAGATGAATCAAGTTTGTGTTTTAGGTAAAAATTGTTTCTTTATAGTCATTAATTCTATATTTTAATAAAGCTAATTCTTAAACCTAAAAATAAGTTCGATAAATTAAGGAAAACCTTAAACCAGAAATGTTTGCTATCATTTCGATTAGATGTCTTTACGTTTTCTTTTTGGGTAGAAAATATTTAACAAAAAGTAACGGGAATGTTGATAAAGCTGCTCCACTTTCTTTCGGATGTTGCGATAATAAAGAAAAGAGGAAAGAGTGAGGTCGATTTTCTTTATTGAATTTGTTTGTTGTGAAGTGATCAAGTGAAAGAAAAGATGTTTTGCTCTTCAAAGAGTAATTTAAAATCGTCTTGTTCAAATTTCCAATGGATTAAACTTTCGAAAGGTCATTTAATGGCGTCGTTGATTCAAATTGTTTTGAAGTTACTTCCAAATGTAATTGTTTTATTCCTCGTGTTTTTATATTTATTTTAAGCTTCCCCCTCGGATGTAATTAATTTTCACAAACGACTTCAATAGTGTTGCCAAAAAATGAAGTTTATATTTATATATGTTTTGATGAACATTTTGTGTTTTGATGTTTGAAAAATTTAAATTATTAAATTACTTGAAAAACATCGTTTGCATGAAGTGTTAATGAAATCTTTGTACTTCATGAATTCTTTTTCATCTGCGAGAACTCACGCACAAAATGTATTTATAGTTGAGCTGAAATACTTGTTTTGCTTCTTTAAAGCAGTCTATATCTTATCTAAAAAAAGAGTAAAGCTAATAACATGTAGCACAGTATGAGCGTAATCAGCCAATCAAAGGTGTTTCTCATATTCCTCTTCATGTGTAAAATGAAAAGCTGCGAAGGTTTTTAAACCTCCTAAAAACTTACTGAGAAAATCTGTGGAATTTTTATAGAAGCAAAAAGCACTTAAAGGCATTACATGTTTCTTATAACGTTTAATTTTTAAAACACTTTACATTTACATACTTTGCAGTTTTTATTTTAGTTTTTTTAGTTTTGTACAAGTATTTAGATTATTTCATAGTGACAAAAAAATTGTTTATTTAAAATAAAAATGAACATATTATTTAAAAAGCAAGTAGAAGCTATATACAATCTGCAGGACATATTTTAGGTTACGGCATGCAATTCTATATTGGTAGCTATGACTGCAAAATGACACCATTCATAAAATAACAGTGAAATCTACAAAGAACAGTTGAGTGGGCAAATCATTTATTCAAAACTAATTTGCTATGTCCCCGAAATCTGAGGGTTCCTTTGCATTTAATAGTTCTATTTAGCATCCTTTATGTCGCCCATTTAAATGATTACTATTTAATAGGGACGTTTATAAATGTCTCTTGTTCACCATCAACCCCAAATGCATTGCATCACCAACATTTTATTGCATAAGTAACGAAGTGATTATTTGGAAAGTTCCATTAAATAAAATCTTTATTGTTCTTATTTGGCAATAAAACTTACCGATTTATTTTACACCATTCGTAAAGATTCTTTTGCTTTGGTTTTATTTACAAATATTATTTTTTTGTTTTAATCATGTTCGAGCGATGTTGGTTTGGACAATGGGATGGTAAATTAAAATTTGTTTTGTTTGGAACATTCTTTGCTTATGGCAATCATAGATGGTTTGTTTGCTCGCACATATTCATTTAAGAATCGCATACTCTTTTGGTTATAAAAAGCTTCAATGCAAAACTATCAAGGATGTAATATTCATAAAATTCGAAATTGTTTACAACGGAAACATTTTGCAAACTAGAGCAATGGTGTTGGGAGGTTATTTAAATATGTTTCATTTTATTTAAATTTACATTGTAAGCGAATGCCATGAAATCACCTTCAAATGATTTATTGCTTCATAAGCCTTAAAAATAAATAAAACTTGAAACAAATTTTAGAAAATGTCAAAAATATGTGAAACTTTACAATGTTCGTTTTTTCTGAAACATTTCTAATATTTATGACGAAAATTTTCTTTAAGTATTTTGTGAATAAATAAATTTTCAAGATAATGGAGAAATTGATGTGCATAAACATAAAATAATAAATTACACATCACAGAGATGGTTTTCCTTTCTTTATGTTTTCTTTTAGAAAAACAATTCAGTTTTTTGAGTATTTTTTTGTCGTGGGAATCACAGTCAACGTTAAGACCTGGGTGTTGATTTTCCGGTGTCGTCAGTGTTGCCATGTCTTGTTATCGAAATGTATTCTATCTGATTATAGTTTTTTTTTGTAAATGTTGTCCGAATTAATATTTGCCTGATTTTGTTTCCGTTGTGCTCCGTTTTTTGCATTTGTTTCATGGACCAATCTAATTTATTTTCACCATTATGGCTGATATTTTGAAAATTTGAAAAGGTTACAGAATCATACGCATGAATAAGCAAAGTGTTTGCGAATTCTTCCTGGTAACAAAAATTGTGCGTAAAATTATTTACTGATGTAATGCATAATAAATTATTTTATTTATTAAACAAAAATGGATTTTTTTTAAAATAATTTATTCATAAATCGCAAATATTGAGAGACTCGATATAGTATCCGAACGACATCGTTGACAAGCAATCGCCTCACCCGCGAATGGATTTTGCCTCGAATGGCGTAGACGAATGATCTGTTGAGGTCTAGACACGAGAGGTGAACCATCGTCAATTTAGTTGGCGCGAGTTCAATTTGGACATCTTCGGAGAAGAAGTTCTTTTGTTTCATTGTCATACATTTCGTTCCTGCGCTAATTGGCACTCGGCGTGTCGGTGACGTTCTCGTTCATGTCGGCTGAAACGTTACTCTATGTACGACCAATGATGCAAGTCATACGGCAATGTTTCATCAAATGGAATCGACAAAAAATGTGAATTTTTTTTCGCCTGCATGAATGGTGAATCTGTTGAGCCAATTAAAAAATGAAATAAACAAACAAAAACGATCGAAATGTTTTGTTCATATTTTTTTTTTATTTGATGGAGCTAATTTTTATTAGGATCACAAACCACTACTGAATACGTAAAATTTCGAACCTGATTTTATAAATCAAATAAATTTTTTTTGTTTTTAACTTTGAATAAATGGAATATATTTTCTTATGAATTATTCCCAATTTTATAAACCTTTTGTGTTAAGAATAAAGAATTGGCTCGCAAACTGGATGAACGTTTATTTTTAAACTCAAATAGAAACATATTTTCAACTAGATAAGTAAACTAAATTACATCAGTGTAGATTTTCTTTTATATATTTTTTATAATTTTATAATATAAATTTGTTAGTCTGCCATATAAAGTTTCTCCATATAAGCCTGCTGCTCTGTAACTAGAGAATGAAACAACTCACGGTTCTGAATTTTTGTATGTTAGCTTTTATGTTATGGCCCATCGAAAGGGCTCGCAGAAGAAATGCGCCGGCACTGTTTTTCGCTCAACAGTGCTATTTTTTGTACACACTACTTTGAAGAAAAAATCTTGTATTTTTTTACTTTGTTTTAGAAAGTTAAATTGTTTTAAAACGCAGCGGCTCGATAATAGTTAATAAACTAAAGATAAATTCGAGTATTCTTGGAGGCAGACCCTAGTAGCATTTCAATGGCTAATTATTGGCTATTTTCCAAGGGAGCCATAGAATAACCACTAAATCGTGACTAATAGCTAAGGATCAGCCACTAACTAGGGATATATGCTACTAGGGAAACCCTTTAATTTAATTCCAGACTTGCTAAGGGAGAAAATTCGTTTTTGATTTTTTATGTTTTTTAACCTCTTTTTGTTTTATTTGAATAAATATATGTTGTTGTTTTTCATTTGAAGTTTATGTGGAATTTGGCAGAGAGATTTCTGGGTTTTTATCCAGACCTCTTTGTAACACCCAATATAAATTTCAAATTATTATTATGTATGTGTATATTTATGTATGTATATATATATACGTATGTATGTATAGTTATGTAATACACACACACAAACAATAAAAAAACATGCATACACATACTTGAGTTTTATACTAAATATACTCTTTCAATTAGGTGGCACAACTTGTTATTTAATGCTAAAACAAGATGAAATTTAAAATTGAATTTTCATTTTGTAGAAAAGATAATGAATACATTTTATATAAACTATAAATAGTTTTCTAATTGAAAAGTCACGATTTAGTGTCAGCGAAAAATCAAATTTGTAGCACATGTATATTTTTAAATCGAGTGACAAGAAAATCAAAAATAAATATTTAATAAAATTAGAACATTTGAAAATGAATCTATTGTGAAATCATGGAAAAACATTAAAACCCATTAATGTCAAAATAATTATCTTCGAGGCCTAAAACTTGTGAAAATGTTCCGCCTCCCTTCAAAGCGTATTTGTAGGATTCACCTTCCTCTGCCCAAGGATCTCTCCGAAGTCCTTTGCAATGCGTTATAGTGACTGTCCATCCTAGCCAACTCTAGAAATAGAAAACAAACGTTTCTAGAAATATAAAATTTACATTTCTAGGAATAAATTTATAATAAAAATTACAAAATGTCTTGGCAATAATTTAACTATAATAAAAAAAGTTTAACAAATAAATGTAAATAAGATTTAAATGCAAAAGTAGAAATCGTCAACTTAATGTAGAAACAGCAACCAATGCAATCAAGTTGAAGTCGCTTGCAATATATCCACCAGTAGACGTCGATGTATATTTTCCTACGGAATTGAATCTATTTTCTTAACTCCTCCAAGAAACACTTTGTAGCATCTTCCTCGTCGTAGAAATCAACCAACTTAGAATTTAAGGTAACAAATATTTTTCCATAAAACTAAAGTTTAAACTTTACAAAAGAAAATCTTGTCCATTGTGTGCTTTCTAGACCGTCTTAGGCATCTCTCCATTCGTCGGTGTATCCAAAATCTTGAGTATTTATTTTCTGCAACATTGAGGTGAATCGTGAGAAATAATTTTAACAAGACGAGAAAAATATAAACTTAACAAATTAATTGATAAGAAAAACCAATTGATTTAGAATTTAACTGATCATATATTTTTTATTAATATGTTTAAAATATATAACATTTAAATATGAACAAATATATATTGGGTGGTTGACTTCTAAGTGTTATTTATGGCTGTTAAAATGTTTTGAATGTTATTTAATTGTTACTTGTTGTTCATGTTATTGAAAAAATAATCAAATTAGAATCGAAATATTTGTGTCACTTCCGTTGTTTTTTGAGAATAAAAACAAAGCAAGTTTTTGAATAAGAAGATCCAAACATCAAAATTTGTTCAACAATTCAGTGTTCGGTGTTGTTCAATTGTTGTGCAAACAATTCTTCATTAAAGTCTATCCAAGAGGAAAACCAGTGATTCAAAACCTTCGACAGCGTCAAGCATCAATCGCAACCACTTGCTCAACTAAAAAAGACGTGCCCTCCCCCGTTAAACCTCAACTTCCCCCCTCGCACCGACCCCTTTTTCCAAAGGCGGTTCGCCCCCTCTCTATCGCGCACCGCCCCTCCCCCCTTCCGGTCACCGTGTCGCACCGCGGCTCCCCCGTGACGGAAGGATGCGGCGCGTGTTCCTTGCGCACGTGGACGTCGCAAGGCAATGGCGCCTCGGGGGGTCGCCTGGCGCCCCCCGGCCGTCCACCCCTCTGCTGGACCCCCCTCAACTATCCCCGCACGGGCGCCGCACCAACGCTCGAGACACTCCGACGGCGCCCTCAAGTACACTCGCACGCTGCCCCAGGATGCTGCTGCTGCCGACGACGGACAGGTAAAGCTGAAATTTTGTTCTTGTAATCAACCAATTAATGGTCTTATTTGGGGACATTAGGCACCTCTGACACCCCTCCCCCTCCCACCGATTGTGATTTATAGCCGTATATGTTACCTGAACCCAACACTTTGACGTCCTGTTATTTTCTTTTTGATTCAGTCTCTTTTTAAATGCGAAGGTTTTGATGAAGACCTTCTTAAATAATCTGATTAGTGGCCTTTCGCTCTTTTGTGATCTTCACTTCTTTTTTATGGTGAGTAATTGTCCGAGTGAACTTTCAGTTTTTTTATGCTTGTGCCACTGAATTTTAATTTTTAGGTATGCTTTAGTTGTATCTTTCAGTTGTATTTTTTTGTAAATTTGCTAAGTAATTTGATAGAATTATTTGTTATTATTGAAATTTATGAATTAAAATATTGTTATTTTAAATAAATGAAATTTCTAGAACTTAATCCTATTTCAAGCAATTTTCAAAAAAGAAATATTGATGTAAACATTCGTTTTTCATGATGTGGATATTTAATCTCTTGTTTTCAACATTGTCTAAATTTGAACGTCTATGAATAAATTTACACTTTAATACAAAATGCTTTGAAAATCCACTTTGATGTCTTCATAGAAATTGTCCGAGTAAAATAAAGGCATTTTGGCCACTCGTCTATGTTCTTTTCTTGTTTGACATTATGTTCCTTTTCAATTTGCTAATTCACTCTCTTCAATATTTATGGTGATTTATTTTTAATAATTCATAATATTTTTCTGGGATTTATTTCTAATAATCTATGTCGATTTATTTCTAATAATTTCTAATAAAATATTTTAAACGATTTATTTCCAATAATTTTAAATAGTGTATGGGGATTTATTTGTTAATAATTCATGGCGATTAATTTCCAATAATTTATAATAAAACATAATTTATGGCGATTTATTTTTTAATAATTTATGGCGATTTATTTCTATTAATTTATGGTGATTAATTTTCAATATTCGCTCAAAATAAGTTTTGTAAGTTACAACACCTCGTTATATCCGGACAATTTTTATGCTTGTAATCATGAACCAATAATCACATTCTCATTTTCAAACGTTTTTTCAACCTCGTCGAATTCACTTCAACTTACGATACACTTTGACGTTAAATTCAAATAATCTAAAATATGTTATTTTTCAATTGTTCGAAACATATTTCACGTGATATTAGAATTTATATTTCACGTGATATTAGAATTTATATTTTACGTGATGCTAGAATTTATATTTTACGTGATGCTAGAATTTATTACAATTCTATTTATACATCAAATATTTGAACCATATTAGATTAAATATGTAATGATTATTATTCAACCATATTAGGTTATACATTTTTATTGATTATAAATATTATTGATAATATTTGTTTTCTAAGCGAAACTGTTCATGGTATACGTTTTGTTTTTCCGTCGTATTCTGCATCTGTAAATACATTAATGTGAAACAGTTTTATTTGAAGAGTTACAGAGAATTTCCATAAACAAAAGTTGTTTGTTTTAACCTTCCAGATAACCCCTCATTTTTTAACTAAAAAGTTTTTGAGCGAATGTTTAAAGTTTTTTGTTAGAAAAGTTATAGAAAAATACTGAAGTAACGTTGTTTATATGACCATCCAATCAAAGCTGTTATGAATATTTTTTCAAAACACTACTTTTTAGAAGTTTAGTCGATAACAAAGTTTTTAACTATAAAAAATTTTCAACAAAAGTTTAAAAATTTTCATTTGAAGAGTTACATAAAATTTTGTTGACAAAAAGTTGTTTATAATGACCATTAAAATTATTAATTTAAATGAACATTTACAGAGTTATTGCAAAAAATAGAATTCTTAACTATAAATAATTCTGAACAAAAGTTGTTTATGACCAGTATTACCAAGAATAATTATTTTCATACAATAAATATTTATCGAATTATAGCCAAACAATAGAATGTTTGTTTGCTTCACGCGAGATGGTTTACTCTGAAACTTGTCTTATTTGTGTAGGTCTAATGTGGCTGGTCACGTGATCTAATTTATTATCAAAACATTTTTGTTTGTGTCAAGTTAATTTTGAATATTTTAACGAATCTTTTTAATTCTTTTCATTTGTGATATTTATTCAATGTTGGAAAATTTAAGTTTTATTCAATGGAAGACAAAAAAAGAAATTTGATTCAACAATAGAATGGAAAGAAATCGAATCTTTTGGTGCAACAATCACGCCACAAAAGAAATTGAATCACAGACTCCGAGAAAATCGAATTCCTTCGTCCAGAATTTCTCTTCGTCGATGTTTTAATCATCGCTTCAGCTGAAATTTTCTTTCAATTCGGTTCATTGCAATTTTTTAGTTTTTAGCTTCAAGTTTCGTTTTTTGTCGAGCGTGCGTAGCGAAGCTCTACATAGGCGTAGCAATTCCGATTTCGTCCTCGTCGGCGTTAGACAATGACTTAAATGCTTATATATCATCTATACTATTATTATTTATTTTCATATAGGCTTAGTT
>JARUHE010179377.1:0-13799 GCA_031471125.1 Archaeomysis grebnitzkii | reverse complement strand
ATCACTGATGTTACATAAGATGGAGTAAGCCATTATAATTATGTATCACCGGTGTTACAAGAAACGGTTAAAGTATTAATATAATGCAAATGAAATGATACACAACGACAGTTCGATGCAAATGAATATAAAAATAGTTTCATTAAATATTAATAATCAAATTTGATCATTCACAAGTACAAGTTGTTGCACCAATACCTAGGAATCGTCTATGAAAATTGCTGGCGGAAACTTATGTTAGATGAGAACTATGGGTAACAAATTAAAAAATAAAATGTCGACAAAAAGAGCATTAGATTGTACAAAAATAAATTAAATTTATTTCCGACTCATGGTTCATACAAAAATAATTACACGTAACAAACAACAATAAAACGTCAACAAAAATATTGAATCGCTTTGCTTAGCTCGTGATTCACTACCCGACAATTGCAGACCTCTGAACCAATCTGGAGCAACGGTCTCGCTGAATTTTTGGAAATAAATTAACGGCTTCTCATTTTGGCATTTTAAATTTGATGTTTTGGTGTTGAAGAGAAACGATGTTACGCGTCCGGTCAGGTCAGGTCAAGGGAAACTATTTCGAAATATCAGAAAAACAAACACTGGAAGCGATGTTCGTTCTGTTCGCGCGCATTTGTTTTGATTTAAAATGAGTGTTTTAGGTAAATATTTCATAATTTTTAATGGAATTGTTATACAAATCAACAGAGACCACAACACAACACGTTAGAAATGAATGCAAGTGCAACATTTATCGGTGTTAACTAACAGGTGAAGTTAACCATAGAATTATTTAGCAAATGTGATTAGTGATAACCATAGTTCAGAAACCAGGGTTTTTGAACATCAAGATTTTTTTCGTCCACTTTAACCTAAAAATTAGCACAAAGTGGAATTTGTCTGCAATTAAAATTTAAAAACGATCAATATCGAACGTCCTCTTTGAATTGAAAAACATTTTTACCACCCTGGTAATATCTATACCTGAACCTGAGTTTTTGAATAAAAACGAAATAAAAGTGAACGAAACATCATTAGTTCAATTGAAAATATTTTTACCACCCTGGTAATAACTAACTACCCAAATATTATTTATACAAATCTGAGCTTCTGAATAAACGAAACATCGAAAAGGCGGATCCCAGACAACGTTGACAATCACATTATTTTTTGTCTTCAATTCCACAAAACAAATGTGAATCATCTGGACGAGACATCAGCCAGTCTAGCTTCAAGGTCACTGTGATACAAAAGCCTATTTATAATTTGTTTTAGGTTAATCAAAACGTAGATGCTTCCGTCAATTGAATTATAACCAGATGGACATTTCTACTAATTCAATTGAATAAACAAGAAAGCCAAGGATAAGTTGGACTTTCAGTCAACAATTCAATAACTTCAAAATCAATGTTTCTAATTTCTCCAAACACCAGAAACGTAAAAAATAATTTGAGGACATCGAACAAATACAACAATACAGATGATTGATCGAATATATTCTAGTATACGGAAAATAATCCCTCGTTCATGATGACTGTGATTACCTTCGTACACGGTGATTGTGCTGAACTTGCACCCATAGCCTGGTCCACTGGGACCAAATAAAATAATGAAAAAACCTAGCAATGATGTTGCGTAGGTTGACATTTTCAAATTTCTTTGTATAAACAAATGTTAAAAAATATTTAAATATTTGCCAAGATTCGATTGGAAACTCAGTTCAATTAAATTGTTTAAATCGAATCTTTTTTGTTGTTAAAAATTTAATGTGGATTTGGGTGTTGGTCATAATCATCATTATAATAATAATAATCATAATAATAATAATCATAATAATAATAAACATAATGACAATAATAATAAAAAAAATAATTAACTCAACATAGAAACGTTTGACGAATAACTACAAATTCCAATCCATTGACAGGTTCAGTTTGTTCACATTAGAGAAAAAATTGATTCATAGAAGATGTAACAAATCTTTGTAATTTAAACTGAATGAACAAAAGATGAATAAAAATATAAACAAAAGATGAATAAAATATAAACAAAAGATAAACAAAATGTCAACAAAAGATGAACTAAAGGAGAACAAAAGAGAACAAAAGATAAAGAAATTATGAACAAAAAGAGAACAAAAGATAAAGAAATTATGAACAAAAAGAGAACAAAAGATAAAGAATTTATGAACAAAAAGAGGACAAAAGATGCACGCATTTCCATGTCGATATTCATTGTTCAAACAAACAAGTTTTCGAATCATTTGTGGATTTGTTGTCGCAAGGTTGAATTCTCATTCGTGATCTTTTTTAATAATTTCCATCGTTTTAGTTTCGATTGTTTCAAAGTTGTTAATAAAAAAAACTTTTATCTTGTTTAGTGTTTGTTCGTATTTATTAAAATTACTTCCAACAACTTTGTTAATGAAAAAAAACTTCTATGTTGTTCAGCACTTGTTCATATTTCAAAATATATGCAGTTTTACTTCTACCAGATTCGAACCTTAACTTGCAGCCTGTCATTCAAGTTCGGATGAATGGAAAACCTTATTCAATGATCGATATTTCAAAACAAGACCTTAAAACATCAACACAAGTTGAAGAATTAATAAAAAGTTTCATGGCAACATGAACGATCATTAACATCCCAAAAACAATGGACGAATTTTCACGATCATGAAATGATTGACAACGCCAGCCAAAGTGAAAATGAAATCGGCGATTCCTCTTCCGGGTTTCCGGGGAAAGCTGAGCGAGTATGTTAGACTGGAGCCTCGTCCAGTATTTAAAATAATCATGTGGCCTCAATTTTATTAAAATATATATTTCAAGTGGAATGAATATCCAATTGTTAATAATACCAATAACAATACTAATACTAATATACTAATACTAATATACTAATACTAATAATACTAATACTAATTTACTAATAATACTAATAGACTAATAATACTAATAGACTAATACTAATACCAATAATAATACTAATACCAATAACAATAATAATACTAATACCAATAATAATACTAATACCAATAACAATAATAATACTAATAACAATACTAATATACTAATACTACTAACAATAATACTAATAGCAATAATAATACTAATATACTAATACTAATAATACTAATAATACTAATATACTAATACTAATATACTAATACTAATAATAATACTAATAACAATACTAATACCAATAACAATAATAATACTAATACCAATAACAATAATAATACTAATACCAATACCAATAACAATACTAATACCAATAACAATAATAATACCAATAACAATAATAATACCAATAACAATAATAATACCAATAACAATAATAATACTAATACCAATAACAATAATAATACTAATACCAATAACAATAACAATAATAATACTAATACCAATAACAATAATAATACAAACACCAATAATAATACTAATAACAATAACAATAATAATAATAATACTAATAACAATAACAATAATAATACTAATAACAATAAAAATAATAATACTAATACCAATAACAATAATAATACTAATACCAATAACAATAATACTACTAATACCAATAACAATAATAATACCAATACCAATACCAATACCAATACTAATAATAATAACACTAATAATAATAATACTAATACCAATACTAATAATAATAACACTAATAATACTAATACCAATAACAACAATAATACTAATACCAATAACAATAATAATACTAATACCAATAACAATAATAATACTAATACCAATAACAATAATAATACTAATAATAATAATATACTAATAATACTAATATACTAATAATAATACTAATACCAATAACAATAATAATACTAATACCAATAACAATAATAATACTAATATACTAATACTAATAATACTAATATACTAATAATACTAATAATACTAATAATACTAATAATACTAATAATACTAATAATAATAATACTAATAATAAGACTAATAATAATAAGACTAATAATAATAAGACTAATAATAATAAGACTAATAATAATAAGACTAATAATAATACTAATAATAACAAGTCGTTACTTTCTAATCATTTTGGCGAAAATGTAAACAAACGACCAATAAAATTATTTTACATAAGCACACCTAACCCAATTGTTTCTTTTTCAAATAATAAACAAACAAATAAACAAACAAATAAACAAACAATTAAGCAAATAAAAAAGTAAACAAGCAAATAAACAAACAAACAAATAAACAAATAAACAAATAAACAAACAAATGAATGAATGAACAAACAAACAAGCAAACAAATGAATGAACAAACAAACAAGCAAGCAAATGAATACGTAAACCATTTGCAGGTATTTAGAGCTAAACAGAACCTGTTTATAAGTCATAGAACTTCCAGAATTTTGATGAAACTATCATTCCTTGAAATCAATAATAATAAATAATAAAGATGTGATTTCTAGTTCAAATACATTCAACATCATTGCATTGAATGTGGAATTGTGTGAACATTCATCGGATAATTAAAGAACATTTGTCAAATGTTATGCCGGAGAATTCATTAAAGTGAGCTTGAACGCCTCTAACCCAACCATTGAATAAGGTTGTTTTCAACACTAACTTCAATGTATTTTAGTCTTTAGTACAACAAAGGCAATCAACATAACTTTAATGTATTTTAGTCTTTAGTACAACAAAGGCAATCAACATAACTTCAATGTATTTTAGTCTTTAGTACAACAAAGGCAATCAACATAACTTCAATGTATTATAGTCTTTAGTACAACAAAGGCAATCAACATAATTTCAATGTATTTTAGTCTTTAGTACAACAAAGGCAATCAACATAACGCCAGAGGGTGAAGACATTCTTACCAGCCCAGTCACAAGGCAAGCTTGTTCCCGAAGACATTTCCATGCTGGAGGATAGAAGGAAAGCCCGAGAGCATTTGGGGGTAAATCCGATACAATTTCTGACCTTTTGATTCGCTGGACAACATGAAGAACACATCCTGGTTGGTTCGTCTCCAATATTATGTTTTTAATTCATTTATTGCCAAGCAAAAATCTCAATTCTAATTAGATTTGCCGACTGTACATGGAGTTGAAAATCTGTTGCAAGAAAAATATTGACTTCCTGACTTTTCTAATTGTATTGTGTCCATTCCAACACATTCTAATTGCAGTATTACAGCATGTGGAACACATAAGAGTCTAATTTAAGTTATCTTAATTTAACGATGACTTCATTGAAAAGCACAATTGCTTTATGCAAGGAAATCGTCCTATTATTATAGTTACAAAATAAATGGCCGAATAACTGAATAAAAAAGATTAAAAAAAATAACTGAAGTATTTTTTTTAAATGTTTGTTTGTTATGATTCCATTCGAATAGTTTCGTTGATGTTCCTTGATTTTACAAATACATCATCAAGTTAAAAACACAAACGTTTGATTTTACAAATATATAATCAAGTTAAAAACACAAAAGTTTGATCATACAAAAACATTTGTATTTGTTATTTTGTGGAAACGAGGCCAAGATGTCAGATTTCGTTGTTTAAATTACTTCGTGGGAAAGAACTCAAAAATTTCACTCGCAACATTTTTTTCCTCATAAGGATTATTTATCACAAATTTACGGCCATTATTTTCCCTTAAATTATTGAAGATACGCTAAAAATAATGTATTGGTCAGAAAGCACAAATGAATAGAATTACAAATCAAAATCAAAGCAGTGTTGTCCATTATTTTGCCTTAAATATTGAAGATACGCTAAAAATAATTTCTAGATCCGAAACACAAATAAAGTGTAATTACTTCAACAGACCAACCAAGCTATTACAAATGAACAAGCAACGTCCTCTAAACCCAGCCACCACGGCGAGCTGCATTGGCGAAGGAGAGAGCTTCAGTGTGCAATTGGACGCGCGCTTCACAACACGTCCGTCAGAAGTGTGGATTCAGTATTTGTTGCGATGCATTTGTTTGGGTGCAAGTAAGTTGAAGTCATCCCTAGGATAATTCTATTTGAATTTATATGCAAGTGAAAAAACTGTTGTGTTGAAATGGTGTGATCAAAATAAAGAACAGAGTGCGAACCATGACGGAAGATGGAAGTTTTATTTCATCAACAACTTAGAAAATTAATAGAAAGTGCAACAAATAACCAAATATGTTTGCTTGTAATTGTAATTTGAACTGAAAAAAACCTCATATGTTTTAAACATTTAAATGAAAAGAAACTTCAACGAAACCAACTTAACAGAAACTTATTTATCCAAACTTATTCAACAGAAACTTATTTAACAGAAACTTATTTATCCAAACTTATTCAACAGAAACTTATTCAACAGAAACTTATACCACAGTAACTTATTCCACAGTAACTTATTCAACAGAAACTCATTTACCCAAAGGAGAAAAAGGTGAAGTAAAACTCAGCTGCGCATAGAAGGCGATGCTGTCACCCAAGAATGTAAATTGTGAACAATTAGTTGACATTCTAGAGCAACTTTAACCCACGAGCCACATCGCACACATTAAACATTTTTCTCCATTAACTCCAATGTATTTCAGACCTTATGACCAACATTATCGAATGGAATATTGCAACACAAGTTCTGAATAAAAGCAAACGCGAATATATTTTAATGAACACTTCCATCGATTTAACAAAGGTTGTTTCAATGACAACTCAAATGCATTGCTTGCGTTGGTGAACTATTATAAATAGATCAATATGTCTAACTTAAATTTAAAATTATTTTGTTACCTGTGATCACATAGCCACGATCGCATGTTTATCGATGGTACAAAACATTTTGAATTTTGGTGGGAAAACATCATTTTATAAAAATGTTCAGTTTTTGTCCAGAATTAAAAATAAATAATTGTGGAGAGATTATTAATAATTTAAATATATTTTGTATTTAAAGTTGTTTATTAAAAAAATAATTGCCATCCATAATCATAAAAAGAATAATTATAGATGGTCTGCATAACATTAGAAATTGTTGGTTATTTAATAGAATTAAATTCAAGTCGACCATAAAACATCAAAACTATAATTATCTGCACTCATTAAACGTGAATTCAACAAAAAATCTCCACAGGCTGACCTGTTCCTCAAAATGTTGGAATTCGATGCACAAACCAAATGGTCTTCGTTCTGAAATGGTTTGTTGTCACAAAATGTGGGAATATTTTTAAAAAAAATGTTTGACATCGATTTACTGAACCACGTGAAAATGTCCTCAATTGTGGTTTCGTGGATCAAAATAAAACTAATCGTAGATCGCAAGTCATATCACGGTAGATGAACAAACAAACATTTGCAGTAATATCGCGATGAACAAACAAACATTTGCAGTAATATCGCGATGAACAAACAAACATTTGCCAGAATTTCAATAAACATTAAATTTTTAAAAATAATCTCTTCGATTCATTCGAGCATTTGAGAAAAATGACTCTCGACCGTATTTGTCAAAGGGTTAAAATCAACATTTTTTGTAACTCTTCAAACAAAGTTTTTGTCAACTTTTTGGATAAATTAAAGTTCAGAAATTTTGAACTTTTGGCTTAGCTCTGCAAATATTAATTTCAATAATATTTACGAGGAAATTATCAAGAAAGTCAAAACAAAACTTTTAGTATTTAAAATTCTTTATAGCTCTCCAAATAAAGCTATGTTCAATACAAATGGGTTTCTTGACGACGACGACGCCGGAAAATTAAAACCTATATAGCTTTCGATAAAAAATATGATCTTGTTTACGAGATTATCCACCACAAAATATGAATTAAAAGACGTTTCTATTTTCCATTGTATGTTGACATTGAAAATGTTTTGGTCTAAAATAACATTGATTATAATCATTATGATTCTTAATAATATTAATATATTATCATTATGATTCTTGGTAATATCAATACATCTATATTATTATGATTCTAATATTAATATATTGATATTATTATTATTCTGATTCTTAATAATATTAATATACTGATATTATTATTATTATGATTCTCAATAATATTACAATATTTATATTATTATTATGATTCTTAATAATATTAACAATATTAACATATTAATAATTTTATTATTATGATTCTTAATATTACAATATTTATATTATTATTTTATGATTCTTAATATTATTATTATTATTATTATTATTATTATTATTATTATTATTATTATCATTATTATTATTATGATTCATCAGTTTAATGAGACCGAAACCTTCCATGGAGATTGAACGAACCTTTAAAGCTATTCAAAACGAACAAACATAACATCAACAGGTTTAAATTTAAAAGTGAACAACCATGTGAATTACCATCATCATCATATCCCTAACCCGCGAATAAAATCCAAAGTCTGTGAATATTAATTCAGTGGAACTAAAAAACAAATCATGGTATTTGTAGAATTTCGTTCAATGCAAGAGTTTGACATTTACTAAACGACACAAAAAATGGGATTTTGGTATCACTGGCATGGCAACAATTATGGAATTAGTTTTTTCGTTTTTTCATCCACAATATCAATGAATTTGGGAAACCCTGAAGCAATAAGTATTCAAACGAGATGTCAATTGGATGGCATCGAAATAATGAAGGATCATATCCACTCACTAATGAAGCCTTTAAGAACGTTTACAAGTTGAACAAATCAACCAAATGCAACAATTGAATCGCAGTTCCGTCAATAAGATTGGAGAGACGAACACGTCCCGTCATCCCCGGGGACGAAAGGGTCAAGTCGAATGGCGTTGACCTTGAGTAACGAGGATAGCGAGGCGGTGATTATCTCGATCACAGGAACGAAATCTTCGGCGTTGAACACACGAGAGCGACTCGGGGCTTTCATAAGGTTCAAGGTCAAACTATCTTTAACTTCGTTTCTAATGCGTTACAATTTTCATATTTAACACACATTTCCAACGGAGAAAATCATTCATAGACCTAATGTAAATTACAAACAAATATTCATTTACAAATTATTTCAATTGCTAAGATTTGTTCGACTTTTTTGCGGACGAGTTTTTACAAACATTCAAATTAAACCAGTCGCATGAACTAGATTTAGAACTTGTTGCTTATTTCGAATCATGGATGACGAACAACATGATGACGTCATCACATACGAAACAATTGGTCACCTGTTTTTTGGGGATTCCGATGATGATTCATAATTTGGATTGCGATTAATCATAAACTCATTCATTAAATGAAACTCCTTTTTGTGAACCCTTCAATGAAACTGGAGTCGCATTGAAAACCAAATCAAATATAGCAAAGTAAATAAAAACATATCTGAATTTGAAAACCAAATAAAATATGGCAAAGTAACAAAATAAACTTTTGTAAATAAAATCATATCCGATTTAAAATAAACTTTAGTAAATAATATCTGAAGAACAAAAAGAAAAAGGTGAATAGTCAAATGAGGTGAAGACGAGAGAATGTTTGACCATGAATGAAATCGCATAAAAAGTGGTTAAGACATAATTAGTTGTAATAATTCCAATAATAAACAGGAAGCTCGTGTCTATGTTGTGTTTGTGCCATTTGTAGATAGACTACATTTTATTTTGAAATGAAAACTTTCGCAAAAAAAGTTTCTATATAAATCAATTAATTAAATTGATCGGTCGCATGTCCAACCATTGCATTATCATTTATGGTAACCATAAAATAGCTGCCTTATAAGAGAAAAGCAACCATTATGATGGAACACATTTAATGATGGAACCATCAATCCGTAAATTAATTCAGGCAAAACATTGCAAATAAAATTAAAAAGAAAAGATCGTCCTTCGTTGAAATTAGAAAAAAAATTTAGAAATAAATAAAATAAATAAGAAAATAAAAATAAATATATAAATGATATAGAAATAATAATATAGAAATAATAATATAGAAATAATAATATAGAAATAATAATATAGAAATAATAATATAGAAATAATGATATAGAAATAATAATATAGAAATAATAATATAGAAATAATATATAAAAACATAAATAATATAGCAATGAATTCGAAATCTCGCATCGATTCAACAACATCACATCCAACCTTGAATTACGTTTCAATTCAAATCTTTTTCTTATTCGCTGGAAAGTTTTGGAAAATGACGATGTGTCATAATTGAATAAAAAATCAATTGAAATGTTGTCAAAAAAATGTGTTCAATACTTATTCAAAGCAACCGAATAATCCAATAAATAAATTAAAACATTACGGCAATGTTAAAATAGATTTCTCTATTGAACGAAACTTAAATGTTTTATAATAATAAATTAGGAAACTTCAAGTCATAGACACTTATGAAACAATTAAACAGAATTTCAAACCAATGATTATTACATTGACATATAGACCGACTTAACTGTACAAAATCAAGAAGTGTCAACTTTCATACGTAAATAATGAAACAAATTCATAAAACCAGGGTAACAAACACAATGAAATGTGTTTGTGAAAGGACAAGATAAAGATTTAAACACTTTAACCATTTCTTATAACACCGGTGATACATAAGTATAATGGCTTACTCAATCTTATGTAACATCAGTGATACAAAACAAGTGGATACATTCATACAGGCGAATATTTGCCTGTATAAATGTTGACGTGGTTTGAAGAGCGAGCCCTGGACGGTTGAGTGCAGCAGGTTAAAAATTTCTTTCACATTAATGCCCGCAAAGTCATAAACCAACTTGTGTTGTATTACTGATGTTACATAAGATGGAGTAAGCCATTACAATTATGTATCAACGGTGTTACAAGAAACGGTCAAAGTGTTAAAACAAACATAATAAAGTTGAACCTTAATATAAATCACTTTAACAACCCAAATACATTAAGTTAATTCTGTTCCCAATTCGTCCCTGTGGACAACTGTGTCACTCACGATGTGTTCGACAGATGGAAATTGCGAAGGTAATTAAATTTCACTTCTTTATAACATTACCTTCACAGTTAGCGCAAGTCAATCGAGATCATTATTACTATTATTATTATTTTATTACCATTATCATTACTACTATTATTATTATCATTATTATTATTATAACTACTATTATTATCATTATTATTATTATTATTACTATTATTATTATTACTATTATTATTATTACTACTATTATTATTACTACTATTATTATTTCTATCATTACTATTATTATTACTATTATTATTATTACTATTACTATTACTAACAGTTGTCATAGCAACATGAATGAAGTTTTTCTACATAAGGTAATAATAAATTACGACTTTTATTCAACACTAGATCAAATAAAAGTTTGCATCAATAACAATGGACAACTTTTCACCAAAGGAAAGCTTCATTAAGGTCACGAATCACGATTCAACGCATGACCGAAACGAGAAAGTCTTGTGCTTTCAATCAAGACGTTGTAATCGAAATGATGCTTTACTTTAAATATATGATCTGAACATATACAAATTATAAACATATAGAATTAAATCACAAATAAATAAACTTAACATATAAATACACAAACTAAGCATATAAATAAATTAATTCAACATATATAAATACACAAATTAAGCATATAAATAAATTAATTCAACATATATAAATACACAAATTAAGCATATAAATAAATAAAATGAAAATATAAAATACACAAATAAAGCATATAAATAAATTAATTCAACATATATAAATACACAAATTAAGCATATAAATAAATCAAATGAAAATATAAAATACACAAATAAAGCATATAAATAAATTAATTCAACCTACAGAAAAAGACAAACTAGAAAATTCAAAATTTCGGTTACAAAAATAAATACGACAAATTAACTTGAACAGTTCAAGTCGATAACGATGTTCCACACGTTTAATTTACAATAACGCAGCTACGGTTTTATGAACACCAATTCGTTTTCGCAAATAGATAAATGAATCGAAAACGAAGAACATATAATAATTAAACATTCAAAATGAAAAAATAAAGCTGTAGTTCACATAAAGTACAAATATCGAACACGCCCCAACGTCAAAATGCGATAATGCGTTACATAACCATTTTTATTTTAAACTTTTTGGAAGAACAGTAAATGTGAAAAAAATGATAACTCTTGGTTTAACCGTTTGCAGTTAAAAGTCGGCAATAAAGAGCTGCAGTTGTTAGCTTTTAAAATAAATAATTGGGACTATAAAAATATTTTATAACGAAATAAATTTACATTTTTATCAGATGTGTGTATCATTATTTTCTCTAAAAGAAATTTAAAAATTATCTAGATTAAGAGCCGAAAGGGTTAACCAAGGAGATGGACCAGTTAATGTTGCTCCATTGCATGATGATGCCCAACCCATTCGCCGCATTCCTTGCCCAAGCAGGGGGGAGGGGGTGGGGCAAGAATCGGGACTTTACCCGAATGCAAAAACCTGACAATACATTTCCATCTTCCAACAACTGTTCAACGTTATACATCCTAATGCGCGCACACACGCTCGTATGACAACTCAACCTAACAGTAAAATGAAAGTCTACATTCATCAACGAGATGAAAATGTTACATTTAATGATTAATGTTCCAGTATTGAAGATCAGCAAATGTCTTTAACAGAGTCGAATAGCTAAACAAATGATTCTTGGCTGACACTAATTAATCAAGGAATTTAACTGATGAAAAAGGGAGAGAGAGAAAGAAAAAAGTTTGGTATCTGATGAGAGAAATAGAAAGAGGAAAAAGAAAAGGTTTGGTATCAGATGAGAGAAAGAGAAAAAAAGGTTGGGTATCTAATGAGAGAAATAGAAAGAAAGTTGTTCCTGCGACCAGTTTTGAGCTTACATAATTTGCAATGCATTATGTAACAGACTGGATGTCCAGCCACAAATAGAACACTGAAAATATATAACAATGTTGTTTGTTATAATGCGATACAATGTTGATTGAATCAACAAAAAGTTTGCACTGTTAACACAGGTTACTCAATTTGATTATCTCAACTTTGACCATCTTAAGACATTAAAGTTAGTCAAGTGTTGTCAATTTTGAATATCTTAGACATTAAGTTAGTCAAGTGTTGTCAATTTTGAATATCTTAGACATTAAAGTTAGTCAAGTTTTGTCAATTTTGAATATCTTAGACATTAAAGTTAGTCAAGTGTTTTCAGTTTAGCCTATGATAAATTTGTCTCTATACAATCAAGTTTTAATCACAGCATTTAACTTAAATATCATAATGATGGACTTCTAAATTCTTGGCACGAACACACAAACATAAAAACATAAAAAAGCATGGCTGTCGAGATTATGTAACCTGGAAAGGTCAACCGTTCAACATGATGTAAAAACTAAGTAGATAATAATTCATCTACTTTTTACATTTTAAATTGTCCTGTCAATAATTTTCAAATAAAATTACTTGTGATGCTATAATCATTGTAACATTGAAACAATCCTAAAGATAATAATACTAATAATAATAACAATAATAATAATAACAATAACAATAATAATAATAACAATAATAATAATAATAATAACAATAATAACAATAATAATAATAACAATAATAATAATAATAACAATAATAATAACAATAACAATAACAATAATAATAATAACAATAACAATAATAACAATAACAATAATAATAATAATAATAACAACAATAACAATAATAATAATAACAATAATAATAATAACAATAATAATAATAACAACAATAATAATAACAATAATAATAATAACAACAATAATAATAACAATAATAATAATAATAACAA
>JARUHE010179266.1:0-13799 GCA_031471125.1 Archaeomysis grebnitzkii | reverse complement strand
ATTTAGATAACAATTGAAAAAATATTTGAAAACACAACTTTTTCTAGGCTATCCAGACTAGAGAAGAAAAATACCAAACTTTCAAAATTCATGGAATATTGAAGCATTTTATTCTGTTTTCGGAGAGACTTGAATTGTGCTAATCGAGACTACATCACCATTATGTAGGGTTATTTGGCAACTTGTGAATCGTTATGTTCTGAATAGATAGTTGGACAATTTGTTGAAAAACTTTCTAGTTTTTGTTAAAATCAAACACACCATTTCACGAGGATAAGTTTATTTTCAAATAACTATTTCTATATATTTCGATGTCACCTGACACCCTCATCAGTAGAAACTTGTATTTATCGGTTGGTTGAACACCTTTTTCAATAAGAAGTTTTATAAACTTCTGATTATGTTTAGTTTAGTGTGTTCTTTATCGTTTTCCTTTAAAATGATACACAATTTAAATTAAACTTGCTCTGTAATTGAATAAATAAAATTAAAAAAAATAATGAAATGGAAATTTCAAAGATTGCTTATTAACCGGTTTTTAAAAACAATTGTAAAACTATGTAGCGTGAAAAACGTTTTCAGACTTTGTACCTTAATGTAGGTGAAATCTTACCTATGTTATAAATGATGTGCCAGAAATAACCTATATTTAAATTTTTGGCGAATATAATGAAGGTACGTTATATGTTCTTAAGTGTTATGCCTATATTATTCAAAAATTCAACCAAATTTTCAGAATTTTCATTTATTCATTTTAGATTTTGTTAATCTAATCAACATAATGAAATCTCCCCAAAATCAAAAATTAAATCGTACATAGTAATACGTTTAATCAAAGGAAACCAAATGTAATAATTATAATTAAACAAATATAAATAAAAACTTATAGACATATTGGCTATTCGGTTTTTCTTAATATTTAAAAAATATAATATTAAATAATGTTTATTTTTTTAAGAATGTATTTCAAAAGTTTTAATAATTTAAAATACTATCGGTTTTAAAATAAATAATGTCATAACTGGCTGTAAACAAATTTATTGTTCATTAAAATCGGATACAAATCCTTAAGTCATTACGTAATGAAACTCCAAAAATATTTTTTGGCGCGTCTTCAGTTAAGAAAAAAACAACTGAAAGATAGCGCCAGGTTCGTTCTTTCATAAATTTTACAGATGGAAGTCAAGAGCCAATAGATCAGTTTAATTTTTTTAATGAATGCCACGGTTGAAAGAAGATATTTTTTCAAGGAGGAAACTGGTCACTACTACCCATTACCTGACCAAGCATCTGTGCCTTTACCCTACACAACATAGTAATTACCCTACATAAAATATTAATTATCCAAAATACATAACATAAGCTGTGTATAAAGTTTATGCAAGATTTGTTACGTTTTTGTTATCTCAAAAGTAGTGGACCTACATAGTTTTAAAATAATATACTGTGTTTGTTAGTTGTCAACAGCACCAGAAATATTCTCAACATTTGTTATTTTTGTGGTTTTCAAAATGTTTAGGATCATGATATACTGTATTACTAAATCCAAAGTTTATTTAAATATCATTATTAGTACATCTATTTATGACAAATATGTTCGACAAAACAAGATAAGCTATTCTAGTATTTCTTTTAGTTTTTTAAAAAACAATTTGTATGGTTTTTTGTTAGCATTTTCTATATTGTCAACGATACACGAATTTGATGACCTTCTATAATCATTCTTTGGATTTTCTTTTTACTAGTCCAGCCCCGACCTGGCCCATGCGATCCCTCTTGTTGGCTGAGCTAGTAGTAATTCCACTGTATTATGTATTCACTGTACAAGCGCCTCCACTGTGTTTTACATTCACGGTATCCATATTCTATATTCGTTTCCGTTTAGTTATTTACATAAACATCTGCCCAGTGTATAATTAATGCTAATTTTAAGACAAAATGAAAAAAAATTGTATTACAATATACTTTAATTACTTTACTCTCCAACCTTTGGTATCAACATTGATGATCGAAATAAAACTTGTTTCTTGTAAGTATACACTTTTAATTGAATAACATTATTCTAAAAAACATTTTTCAATTTATATAAACATATTATTATAGGACAAAATTACGTTTCTAATTTCGCGTTTTTAACCGCACTTTCTTGTTGATTTAATCAACTTTCTTGTGATTTAATCAAAATTGTATCACATTGATTACAATGTGATATGATTATTCGTAACATAGAAACAATGTTATTTGAATCACAAGAAAGTTGATTGAATCAACAAAAAAGTGTGGTTGAAAGGGCAGCATTAGATGTTAAGTATGTTAAGTGGGATTTTCACTGGTTTGTTATGTATTATCATTTGAAGTTTAATAACGTGGCTCTACATGTCAGTAACGTGATTTGTTTGGTGGATAGTCGCTTTGACCCTGAAGGATGCAAAATGACTTTAAACAGACCAACCAACCAAACAGTATAGATGGCATCTCACAGACAACGATAAGACAAATACTGAAAATATTAACTGCCTTATGCCTGGCACTGCACTTTGTGGGTTTTCAGCACTAGATTAAAAGAAGTAAATATAATAAAGGTCAAAAAGGAAATAAAAAACCCTTTAGGGTAATCGGCAATTTCTGGATGTAATTACATACATTCTGTTTTCCAGGGATTTCAGTGTACTGTAATTAATCACAGAATAAACCATAATTTTTTATTTCGTAATAAAAGAAGAAGTATACGAGATTCGGATAAAAACTAATCAAACCCACTTTTCAACCCAGGTATAGAGGGGTTTACTAAAATGTAAGAGGTTCAAAGCGAACTTAATTACTTGAACTGACGATTTGGAAATATTTTGCTAGTGTTGAAATCGTTTAGTTAAAAAAACTGTCTGAATTGTGAGTTCCAATATGTAAATCTGTACAAAAAAGTATAGTGAAACATTCATAAAAGGGGCAACAGTTTCCTGAAAATCGCAGTATATTCTTACAACCAAAATTGATCCATCCCCTCCCAGAAGACGTACACGTACTAAACGTACGTCACGTACCAAACATATATTGTTAAAATATGTACGTAGGGTGCATTTTATTCACAAAAAATACGTACATGTTTTGTGAATAAAAAGTGCCAAGTGCGTGCATATTTTATCCAGGTACATTTGGTATGCGTACCTACTTTTATTGGGGGGATCTACATCATAAGGTGTTGTTTTTTATTCGTTTGCTAGTGTTGAAATTACCCTATGCTAATGGAGGGTTTGTCAGGTGGTAACAGTCTCTCAAGAGTTTAGAATGTGTTTTTTTTATCATCAAAACTCCTACTGTGTTGTTTTTATGTTAAGCTTCTCTATTTTCTTACTTGCTATTTTTGAAAACGTTGAATTGAAGTAGTTCTGTAACTTGAACTTCTCTTTAGAAGGACTTCTGCTGTTTAATGACAAGTAGTTTGTTCATTTTGTTTTCATTTACATACAGCTACATTATAGCTATTGTGGCAAACAATGATGTTGATATTGTAAATAAAATTTGCGTTAGTTTACCTAATATAAAGAATGTAAGAATATGAGAATGCCAGGACAGAAAATCAGAAGAGTAAAGAGAAATATCTTGAAATGCTGCTCATCTCTAGACAATTTCGGAGACACTTTCCAACAGTGAAGGAACCATCGATACCATTTAACAAAGTTAAAATTTGCAAGCTACTGTGAACATTTATAAAATTAAAGATGACACTTTTTATTCTATACTAATGTTAAAAACTAATAGCACCATTTTATTACATTTGAAAATCGTTTCTTCAATGTCTTTTGTATTCCATATTAGAAAATTGCACTCAGTTTTGTTGACTCAGGTTGGTTTTTAGACAATTTTGCTACTGTTTATGCGATTAAAATCCATTTATTTTATACTATCTACAGTAAACACATTTCATTTCGTATAAAATTGTTTCAGAACTGTAATAATTTTAAAAATATGTATATATATATTTTCAGTTTCTCTTATAATTAAGATCAGACTTTTACAACTTTAATGGGGAAACTTATTTTTTTTACAATTTTCATTTTGGAAATCTTTCTAAAATGAGTCAACTCTCATCAAACAAAATTAGCTAAAATGTGACAAGTTTAAACAACAAATGACCATCATTAATTTCTAAAGTAATTTACTTAAATTAAAACCTAATTCGGTAAAACTGAGTAATTTTAAGTTGAGATACATGACAAAAATAGCTAAAATTCAGCAATAGAAGATGTTTACATGACCATAGATGGTGGCTGGTGACGTAAGCAAACAAATCTGGAACTCTTCAAACAAAAAACTTTAAACTTGTGTGGAAAATAGAAATACACAAATTCAGTTTTTGCCTGTAACTCCATAAAAAAATTATTTTTGAAAAAATATAATCATGCAAGTTTTGGTTAGGCCGTTAGATGGTTACAACAAAATTTCGGAAGCTATTCAAATCATAAAAACTTCAAACTTTTGTGGAAAACGAAAGTTCACAAACTCTGTTTTTGGCTATAGATCCAAACATATATCATTTTTAATAAATATATATTTCTGATAGTGTTAGTAGTCATAACAAACAAGTTTTGTCCAATAAAATTTTCTGTAACTCTCAAATAAAAACTTTTGTACAAAAATAAAGAGTTCAGAAATATTTTCTTTAGCTATTACTCTGTGTATATTAATTTTGGAAAAAAAATACATTTTCTATAAAAGTAGTCAAGTCAAAGACAAAATGTTTAAAGTTCTCTGTAACTCTTTAAATAAAGCAATATGTAATACTAATGGCTTTCTGAAGAACACCGCCATCAACAACGGAAAAGTAAAACTTATATAGAGATTTTCCTTACTTGACAAAAATGAAATATGTTTCTATTTATTAAGCTTGAACGATAGGTTAAAAAACAGAAATTAAATATTATTTATTGTCATAACTTTCCTTTTGTAATTTGCAAAATTTGATAAATATCCAAAGTTTCGCCAGGTGGTATTCCATATCCATCTTTCAGCCCTAATGGATTGGAAGGAGTGATGCATTCCAAGTGAGGTTCTTTCCTCAACACTTTATCAATGTCAACTCCACTGAAGAAAGCCACTGACAATGGCAGGTCATTCATTCCCAGTCTGAAAAAGATTGACAGTTAAGAACATTGAATAAAACCTGAAAGAAGATTTGATTGAATAAATACTGACTAGGTTAAATAACTTGTCGGCTACTTTAACTGAAACACTCTTCTTTTTTTAAATAATGTAATTATGTAGACAGCATAGCCTTAGTAATTCTAGAAGTGTAGAACTCTGTCATAAAACAATATGACAATGAGTTAAGAAAGCTAGAAACAGAAAATATAAGACTAATTTGTGAAGATGAAATTATTTAAAAAGAAATAGATTTTTTAAATAGAATTCAAATAGATGAGAACAAAAACAATGAAAACCATTATACCAAGGAATTTTTGTTTCTTATATTATGAAATAGCATACACATGAAAAATAAAGTTTTGAGCATATATAAATACAACAACTTACCGAGTAGAGATACAAATTGTCAACATAAAAATGTAATGGAATATTACCTTAAAGCGAAAATAGATCGAGTGTGCAAATTTGCTATTTGAAGAGCTAGTCCCGCTCTATATCGATCTTCAGAAGCTACCAAATAACGAACCTGTAACAAGAAAAAACTATCTCATTAGTACCTAAGGGGGAGTTTTAGCCATACAATGAAGGTTGCTATAATTTACTCTAGACCTTATATCAACACCATATAATGCATTGAAGAAATTACAGCGCTCTTTTCCTCTGTCCCTAGTAGCATTTCAATAGCCAATTCTTGGCTATTTTCCAAGGGAGCCATAGAATAGCCACTAAATCGTGGCTAATATCCAAGGATCAGCCACTAACTAAGGATATATGCTGCTAGGGTGTAGCTCATGTGATGTATAATATATGATAATAATAAGAAATTCATTGCATAATAAAAAAAATGGCTTATATTTAACAATTTGTTTTTCATGTATTTAAAAAAAAAATAAAAACATAAACTTGATAAATTATCGATACTTAAATAAAAGAAATTAAAAACATTTTAAATGTCAAGAGAACCCCTTATTTCCATAATTGGTAAATAATATTAAATTTAATTTCATGGTATTGTAAATTTCATGAAAAAGTCAAACTTAAAAAATAATGTTTTGTTTCAATATGATTTCTCAAATTATATTTTCATCTTTATTTTTCAACTGTTTTAGTTTTCAATTTAAATAATGAAATAATTTAGTATTTTATGTTTCAATCATTTGATTTTCCAACAAAATAATGAATACTCACCTCATCATGAATGCTTATGCAAAACCTTGCATCGATGTCATATTCATCACACAACCATTGCATAGATGTAAGTAGCAAATGTAAGTAATCAACAGCTGTGAAAAAAGAGTTGAACAATAATAAATAATGCATCTTATTTACTAAACACTATAAACAAAAACAGTGGAAAATATAAAATTATATGTATAACAGGTCACACCAAAGCTCATCCGAAAAAAAAACTACATGTAATGTTTGATTATTATTAAATACTTTTTTGTAGAACTTCAAAAAAGTTCACAAATGTTTAATCAAGAAATTGGCTGTTCATAACAAAAACATTTTTTCATTAAAACAAACAATATAAATAATTATTGTTGAAGAATTTTGTTTTTGTTGTTGTTGTTTTCGACACCCTTTCTTCCTGGACATAGATGATAGATTGATTGATCGATTATATAAATAAATAGGCCAATGCCCAGCGCTGCACACATACATAGATGATAGAGGCCTCATGTGAAAGTTTGTTACTATTTGTGTGCACGAGTTGGTTGTGTTGTTTTATTGATTGTTGTGAAGTGTGTTCAAGGGTTGTGTCCAAAAGTGGTGCATATTGTTGAGAATACCTATACAAACAATTATTATTAAGCAAACTTTTTATAAGACTTCAAAGAAACTTACAATGAGCTTGGTAATAAAAAATTTTAGCCAAGAAAAATGGCTACATTCAAAAAATCTTTAAAAAAAATTTATTAGAGTATAGAAAAAATTGATTAAGCTTAAGAAAAATTAGTTTATATTGATTAGAACCCCATATAAACAATAATTGTTCAACAAACCTTGTTGTAAGACCTCAAATAAACTCATAACGAGCTTGGTAAAAAACTTTAACCACAAAAATTGGCTATGTTCAAGAAAAACTTACCTTGTCATTGAAATAAAAAATATTCAATTAAATTAATAAATAACTAGTGCATATTGGTTAGAATGCCCATATAAACAAACGTTGTTGTATAACTTCAAATAAACTCACAATGAGCTTGGTAAAAACTTTAACCAAGAAAAATTAAAAAAAAAATTCCATTAAATTGAAAATGAATAAGTGCATATTGTTGAGAATGACCATACAAGAAATTGTTATTAAACAAACTTTGTTGTAGGGCTTCAAATAAAGTATAAATCAATATTGAAGGGTGTACATGCCATTTGGCGCCTACAGAACTACGACAGAGCAATCACAACAGCTCATTTCTGTTATTTAATAACAGCCTCGCTACAAATGACAAAACCCACCTGAGCTTTGAACAACCCAATTCATCCTACTCGTCATGTAATCATCGTCGACATATTCCGGCTCCAAGCTTCTGGTAATCCGTGCCCCTAAGACGGGTGTTCGAGGCTCCTTATACCTGACGACGGCTTCAAGACAATTGAACGTGAAGGACTCTGTTCCACCCATCCAAACACTTGGTTGTTCTACAACATCATGAAAAGTTGACATAAAATACTTCTCACATCTTCTCACAAATGAATTCACCTACAGTAAGACAAAATATTTTCTCATTCATTTAATCAAGCAGTTTATGTATAGAGATTAATTATTATACCTAGGCTTCATGATTTTTAAAGAGTGAACTCTTTCCATAGGTTGTAAAATAAGGTATTTCTTTTTTCTACAATTAAAAACATTTTACATAGCATTCAATCAACAGTTTCGAAATTTTATTTCAAATAATAAAAAATTAGCAAAATATTCTGTTAGCATAAAATTATTATTCATTTTAAAAAGCAAACATTAAAAAAAGAAAAGAAAACAAACCTGTTTTCTAGTCAAAGGTTCTCCATTGTATTCATAACTGAGGGCTTTTGCTGCATCTTCGCCACTTTTATTTAGGTACCAACATTTTTCTCCCTTGGTTGTAGATATCAAGCTTGAAGCTTTGTTTCTGGCATCACTTTCTGATAAATTAGGATTGAACTGTTGAAGAAGTTGTTGCACAAACTTTAAACCAGCTCCATATATTCTGCCATAATTGATTACCTGAAATTAAAATACAAATCAACAGACATTCGAAAGCTAATACAAAATGAAAAACTTTGTATTATACAATATTATTTAATTAATAATTAAAATTTAATGAAACCAGTAAATATAATAAACAAGCCATTTATTTTTTCATTTGACCATCTTTTTATAATGTTTAATAAAAAGAAATTTAGCAAAAGTTTCTTGATGAAATAATTGCACAGATCATACAGGAACACATCAACACCATTTTTTCTGAGCATCAACAATTTACTAATTGATAACTTATTCATCTGCTGATCATGTTAAAATATATTTTGCCAAATGCAAATTATTTTATAAATTGTTCAAAAACATAATGAAAGGAGACGAAAGTTACTTTGGCTTGATCTCGCGATATTTCAGCCTGGGCGGCTGTGCGGCTGTGCATGTCGGTTCCCTCAGACTTCTTGCCCTGCAATGTCATCCATCCTAAGGCCGTCGCACCTGAATGTCCTGCAAAATAAGCATCTCCCAAGATGGCTGCAATCCATAGTTCTTGTGAATCGACATCTGCTCCAACAAAATGATATCCTTCAAAGAGAAGAAAATATTTCAAACTATCAATTAGAATTTAATATGGTGGAGTAAAATACATTAAATAGACATTCATAGGATTTACCAACAAACATTGATATCACTCTCACAAAACTTCAAATTTCAACAACCTAAATTTAAACTAAAGTTCTCTTATTTTTGTTAACCGTTTAAAATTCATAAACAATTTCAATGAATTACTTCATCAATTAAATTAAGTATCAGATATTAATTCATTTCATGTTCCTTACTTTGTCCGATGGTTTCACATATGTAAATAACAGCAGCTGTGAGAAATATGTATGCATATATATGTTCAAGTATGTCAATATAAAAAATATTCAAATAAAAATCAAAACATAAAATATCTGTAATGTCATAAGCAAAGAATTTCACAAATTGAAAATGTCCAAAATACTATAAATTTTTCATTATCCGGGGCAGGGGTTCTCAAAGTGCTCCATACAGAGCCTTCAGGCTCCACAAGTAAATTTTTATTTATTAAATTTAAAAAAAAATATTAAAATAGATAACTAAAATATTAAACGGGATAATTTTGTAACTATCACAAGAAAGTAATAATGGCATTAATGAAATCTGGCAAGTTACTTTAATTAATCCCGAATTTAAAACATTTCTAAGTACAAAACAGCAGATGCATTCCAGTGGTTAAAATAATAACAATCTTAATTACTCAAGAATCAAAATTGGTAAATGTTAATGTTATTTTCTTCTTAATTCTTAATAAATTTATTGTGGGGCCCCACGAACAATATTCGACCTCTTCAAAGGCTCCAGAGCACTAAAAGTTAAAGAATCCTGATTTAGGGGTCTACATCATATCTTCTAAGTGGTTTAGAGGTTTGCGGGCAGAAATGTAAATAAATATATTCAATTGTTGCCCTCAGGTGACCAGAGCTCACTCTTCAAGCTACCTGATCAATGGAATCTTATCCACTGCAAAAAAAGATGGTTCAAGCACACTTTCATAGAGTCCATTTTTATCATCGGCAACATATACAATTCATGCCCGAGATGTTACTGTTTATCCAATTTTCCAGATTTATGTTATACAAAGATTATTCACAATTACCGTGTTGTTCTAAGTAGTTAATGTTTTTGCCTAATGAATAAATAAAAAACCGGTAACAATTTGAAAATCTTAACAATCAACTCTTTTATAGTAAACAAGAACTGCATTCTTGTTGGCATTTCTGGCAACCACTGTTTAATCAAAGATGGCCAATTAGGTTTGCTTTTTTGAAACTAAGGCAATGTGGGGTCAACTGTGATGTGTCATACATGTTAAAAAGCAAGATTCATATGGTTTGCACATTGTGTTGATTTGTTCAGCCAATCAATGTAAATTATTTAGAGAACAAATCATTACCAATGAATGCTAACAATTAATTGTAGTTGTTAGTATTTTTTTTATAAAATCTTTAGGGATACCATTACTATGATTTATGAATTATTTATACACATGATAATTAAAGATAACAGTTTTATTATTGTTAAAACCTCCTTTCCTTGTTTATGACCAGGCATTGCATAGTATGCTACGGGTTAACTTCATCTGTTCTTTTAATATCATATTTCTTATTGTACTTTCATAGTTTTGTGGGCTCGAACCGGGTTGAGCCGCATTCCTATGAGAATGTTGCTCAGACATTTAAGTAAAACTTAACCAAAAACTTGATAAATAAATTGTATTATGTAGTTAGTAAGAAATACAAAAATTGTTGGTGTAACAATAGAGTTGTTGCAATCAAATTTTTAACACAATTCAAACTGACTCACCAGGAGGTGCTTCTATCATAGCCTTCAACTCGGAACCAATGCGGTCTTGGTATGCATTGGATGCAGTCATCCAAGTTCTCTCCACTGCTCGTCTTGTAATTGTGCCACTGACTATTACTTGTGGCAGAATTATTCCATAAATGTTGTTGTCATCAAATTTTTCTAACAAAAAATATAGTTATAAGTAATCCTGAAGCTACATATTTTTATATATATTCAAGCTACCTTCTAAAATGTTAATTATTTTGGATTAAACAATACTGTAAAATTCATTTTTAATGCACAAATTAAACTGATTATATCACTGCATGTAGTAAACTAATAATAAGACCTTTCAAAACCTCTATTGACAAACATTATACAAATTTTTTAGAAATTAAATATATTTATATTGAAAATCGACAATTCATTTAAAATTTTCAAGAAAACTTTAAAATCAAAATTTAATGTCAATATGATTATTATATTTTACTAAAGGTAAGATATGTACAATAAGAATATTTAAATACCTGATTGTTTAATTTTCATTGGGAGTTCACTGTGATCAACACTAACATTTATTTGATTGAGAATTCGATCTCGATTGTTTCTCCAGTACGAGATTGTTTTTGTGGTTTTTAAGACGAGTTCCGCAACTTCGTTGATGTCACTACTGAGGACTTTGTCTTCAAGTTTCCTCAAATAATCTTTGGCAAGAGGATTTCCAACTTTATTGTTGGCACCATCCTTGTGAGGCAGAGGCACGAACAACACTCCAGGAATTTTTATATCAAAGCCATCACTAATTTCCTTTTTGACTTTTTTGGTTTTTAATGATGGAGAAAAAAAGCTTTCCCAATCAGTATCATCTTCCAATAAAACATTTTCATTTGGTTCTTTTGTTACACTTTTATCATTACTTTCACAAGGCTTTGGACATAACTTATGAAGAGCTTTCAGTGGAAACTTTATCACTTTCTTCCCATCAAAATAATCAACATAATCGGTGTTTTTGTCAATTTCATAAGAATGATTTGGCATGAGGTAGCCCCATCCTTGTTTGGATTCATGGTGTAGTGGAAAACCATTCCAAGTCAAGCGTAATATTTTTGGGACAATTCTTAGACTGGTGGTCATTTTTTCTGGTTCAGGGGTACCTTCTCTCAATCCTGTTGTTTTGCACAACTTTCTATACCACATTGGATAATTTTGTAGCTTTTTAACTTTCACTTTTGGTAAAGCCCATTCAAGATTCCACAACCACAGGTCATTTTCATACATTTTGTTATCATTGTAAGTTAAAGCTTCTTTTGCATGTTTTAATAAAATTTGGTTCAATTCATCCTCGAATTTATTATATTCTTTTTCTGAAGCTTCAATATATTTATTCCAATTGTTTGTGACTGGTAGAAATGTGGTTCCCATTTCGAGCATTCCAGATAAAGTTACAGGATGAGGAAACCTGTTCAAGAACTTTGGAAATAATTTGGACAACAGTTTGGTTGTTGCTACGACATCGTTGGCACAATAGGTCATTAAGTTTTGGAAATCATTTCTAATGTCATCCATACTTCCTTTAACAAAAACATTTCTCACATCCTTTTCAAGCTCTTTCTCAGATTTGCAGTGGAATTTAAATGCATTTTTCAAACTATTTTCACACCCTACTGCCATCCAAGGAGTCCAGATCTTATTTTGCAAGTTTTTATTTTTCATCAAAACCATTTTTTGGTCATATATTAATCCACAAACTGCTATATTCAAAGACATGGTGTCAACAAATCTAACTCCACTATTTTTAATATGATATTGTTCTCTGGTTCTTAATCTATCATAGCTAACATTATGGCCCACTATCACTCTAGGTTTTTTATTTTTAATATAAAATTCATTGATATCCTCCATAGGAATAAGATCTTCTTGTTTCACTTTACTCACTACCTTGTTTCTGTCCATCAGATAATCACTGCACCAAGAATACCAAAATTTATCTGACATTGCAGTTGCCATTGTTGGCTGAGGTCCCTCTTGTACGCACACCTCCACATCAAACACCAACGCATCACATTCCGGATACCCGACTTTGCAAAATGTTCCATCCTCATTATATCTTGTCCAACCTTTTGTCAGCTGCCATTCTGAAGGCTTTTCAGGTATGCCACATTTTATCAGGTTTAATATTAAATTTTTATATGATTCAGAAAACTTTACTCCTATATGATTAAAATGTTTGAGAAGATTTGAATCCAATAAAGATGGAGGTTTAAAGACAACATCGGGTATTTTAGAAGATTCTTTCCCCCATAGTTCATGGGACTGCAAATGTTGCATACTACGTGCAATGTTACCTTCATCCTCTTCTACATCTTCTTGTGCTTTCAAAGAAGTATTTTTAAACAGCTGGTCATACAAACCTTTTGAAAGCATTTGTATTTGTAATTGGCTTTCCCGATATTCTAGATCATCCAATTTAGATTCATTTTTTGAGCCATCATTAATTTTATTGTTATAAGCCTTACTAGAAGAAATATTTCTTCTTGATGTCATATCAAAACTAAATGACATTTGGAAAATATTATTAAATTGAAAATTTAATAATTTATATAAATTAAGGTTCAATTTTTTAATATCAAATAATATTGGTAACATTTTTGAAGATTTGCTCAGAAAAAATAATCAGTTCAATTTTTAATTGGTTAATTGTATCATTATGATGTTAGTTTTGAAGAAACTGTTTCAGCAATTCATCTGAAATATAAAATTTGTAAATTAATTCCAGAATAACATCTTAAGCAAAATACAAATCACAAATAATTATAATGATTTTTCAGTTCACCAAATGAAAGTTATTTATAAATGAAGTTTTTATGCATAATAATTCTGTATTTGTCCTTAAATTGCAAAACAATTAAAACATGTCTATTTCTATAACTAGTTATGACTAAACCGCTATGCGGCTTAAATGTCGAGCGATTATTTATTTTTATAATATACAATTGTAAAAATAAAATCCGCAATAACAAAAAAAATTGATTTTTTTAAATTCTACTACATTGTATTTATACATGCATACTTATTATTAAATTCTGAAAATTTGAAGCAAAAAAAA
>JARUHE010179155.1:0-13800 GCA_031471125.1 Archaeomysis grebnitzkii | reverse complement strand
AAACAGAATAATTCTAATTTAATATTTAACTTGTACTCATCGATTTTTTTATTAATTTCAACTTTGGTACAATTACCATTTAATTTACTCAACTTTGACATCGCACCATCTATAGGAGGATTCCATCTTAGTTTTTCACTAATCATTGCAACACAGAACTTGCACTTATCAACTCGTTCCCATTAATATCCGCTCATCACCAAAAGGTGTTCATTTAAATACCATAAAGTTCAATTTTTTTATATATAAAGTAAATCTATTTGACAATAGTCAGTGATGAACACGTTTAAGCTCATTATGCATTGTAAATATGACATTATTAAGGTTTTCCTGGTAGCATGACTACTGAATCATCTGGAAATAAATAGATTTTTATCTGTTCTGATGTATTACTTATGTCATTGATGCATAATATAAATAACAATAATCCGAGGGGTTAACCCTACGGAATTATTGATGTATAATGTAAATAACAATAATTCGAGGGATTAACATGCAATAATTTAAATAGTTATCTTTATTGTGACAATTCATAAATTAAATATCAAATCACCCCAGTTCCACGTACTTACCCCACGATGATCCAACTCATCTAACAGTAGGCTATGTACAATGGTGTCGAGAGCCCTTGTTAAATTGAGAAAACAGAAGCCACTTGGTTACCTTTTTTTCTATTTTTTGTGAAATGTAATTATTGCATTCACTTAGCGCCGTCTCTGTAGATATGCCTCTCATAAGGCCATGTTGACTTGTATATAAAAGGACTGCACACAGATATAAGTCTGTATTTAATGACCTCTTCATTGTTACCAGATTTAAAAATTGGGACAATGCAAGCTACTGTAAATTGATTTGACATAGTACCGGTGGACAGCAACATGTGTGTAATAATGGATTGCATATTTCAGTGATGCAGTGTTTAGTACACTGATTGTAATCAATTCCTGGTGAGTTATCCATAAGCTTCTTTATAACCTTAATAAACTCTCGTATGTTAAAGAGGTGATTTCAAAGTCATATTCTGATCTGTTATGTACAAAGCTATCAAATGTATTGTCAGGTTGGTTTGGATTCAATATTGTTAAAATAATCATTAAATGCTACACAGATCAAAATATTATCACTACTATTTACATTATTTACGCTTGTAACATTTATATAATTCTTTTATTAGCTGTTTGCTTAAAGACACAATCAATAGATTCCAAATGTTTCCCGTAATTTTTGTCGCTAATTGCTTTTCAGAATTCATAATATCGCTAACTATTTAATTTCTTGTTTTTTGAATGCCTTTACATATGTCGAATGAAATTCTTAATGCAGTTCTCGTTTTAATGTGTTTTGATATTTTGCTCGTAATTTAGATACCATAATTATCTTTGTTTTTTATTTTTACTTTACGTTAAGCTTTTGGTAAATATTTATCAAACATAGCAATAAAAACAGTGATAAAGTTATCATGTAATCTGCACGGTCTCAACTTGCGTTACCAACTGCCAGTTCATATTCGCTAGTGCCTATTCGAATATATTAAGTGACCTTTCATCAATTTTTCTTTTGTAAATATAATCATTAGTTGGTTGTACAGTTTCGCCGTTGGTAACTTTAAGAGATTAAGAAATTGGGAAATGATCAGATGTAAAACCGTAAATCATTAAACTTTTATTCAAATTATCCTGACAATTTGAATAAAACTGATCAATCAGTGTAGCATTGCGAGATGTTAACTTGTTTGAAAATTGTATAATTGTATTATAATAATTATAATTATAGCTAGGTACTGGTATTTATAAGTAAAATATTTGTAATGACAATTATAATTATAGCAATTATAATAAGTAAAATGATTATAATCATTATAACCAAGTTTCTAATCAACCCTGGCAAATTTCTTCATCAGCAACACATACAAAATAGATGATTCAATTTACGGCTTCTTTTCACTGGTCCCAATTATTGAGCTGCAATTCACTGGCAATATTTTCCTGGAAGTCAAGCTAGAAGGTGAGTTAACATAACTGAAGTTTTTTTTCAAACATTAAGCTTAACCTAATAGGTGAATTAAAGAAACTAAGGCTGCAAAACATTAAATTTAACTTAACATGCGAGTCAACATTGTTGCAACTTAAACTCAAGATACTAATGTTCTAGTTAGGTTTATACACTTAACTTCTTCACTTACATTAAGGATAATTTACCATCACAAGTTCACATTGTTTATTATCACATCTAATACATTATACCAATTGTAATTACAGTTTATTTTACAACTGTAATGAATACTTGAAAATCAAAGCTACATGATAACAAAAATAAAACTCTGGCCTTGTTGCCAGATTACTACAATTACCCTACGTTAATTGTTACTTTGTCACAAATACTATTTTGGGCATTGGTCCCTTTATTTATATAATCAATCTAAATCCTATTTGATAAACTACGTTACTCCACCAATTATAATACAATGTTACATATAAATGTTGTTAAGGTAAGATGGTTTCAACTAAATAATATATAACGTTCTGTAAAAAAGTTCTTAATAATTTTATATTAACATTGCATCATTGTTAGTTTTATCACGTTGATTAGAACAACTTTAAACTCAAATGTCAGTAACATTTGCTAAGCAACGTTACTCCAACCAACTTTAATACACCGTTATATGAACATTTTCAAGATAGCTTTTTCTGAACTAACAAACATGGAACGTTTTGTCAACGTCAACCGAAACAGTTCAATAACGTCCTATCCCATTTTCGTCAATGTTGTTTTAATAACATTGAATAAATAAACTAAAATTTAAAGCTTCTGAATAGTCTGTCCCATAACTATTCCACAAACAACATATACTCAACATTTTATTAACGTATTTTCATAACCATGGCTCCAAAAACTGCATACAACGTTTTAGTAATGTTTAAATGTTTAAAATAACATCGCTTATCCATTGGGTTGTATCCCAACGGACATTTCAATACAACATTGTTTTCTGCAAAACTTTTTTAATTGAAACTAGTATTGAAGCTAACGTTGTATGAACATCTGACAACGTTTTTTAAACGTTATAACAACTTTCCGTACACATTTTACTCTAACCAACTTCAATACAACATTATATGAACGTTTTTAAAACAAATTTGTTTCATGAACCATTACTTAACGTTTCTGAAACGTCTATGTATAATTATTCCATGTTAACGTCATTTATGTAACCATAGATCAACAAACGTTGCAGTTGAGACAACATTGTTTTAAAAATGTCCATACAACGTTGTATTGAAGTTCGATAGAATAAAAAGTTTCTGTAACGTTCAAACAACGTTCATATAACTTTGGCTTAAATAAGAATGCCAATGGCAAAGGTTTTGCAAAATCTAACGTTTATAATGGGTTTGTTACATAACAAACCTCAGCTCAATTCTCAAACAATGGGGTAAACGACGTTAGTTGCCCACATGGATCATATGTAATAAATAATAAAACATTAATTTCATTAATTAGAGATGGTTAAATTTAACAATAATAATAATAATAATAATAATAATAATGTAATAAATAATAAAACATTAATTTCGTTAATTAGAGATGGTCAAATTTAACATCGTCTCTTTTTTCAGAAGCAGTGTTCGACAAGTACGGGACAGCAACGCAAAAAAACGTCAACAGCACCATTTTCAACAACCTGAAGTACTTCTCTTTCAAAATTGGAGGGCTAAAATAGAGGGCTAAAATGAAGTGCTAAAATGCCCACTATAATAAAATAAAAATGAATAGCATGTCATTTATTTGCCTTCCATTATATAAATTATTTTTTAAGAAACAGCCATTTGCTATGACGCGTTTATATGGTTTTGCTCGAACGTTGTATACAAGATTCTGATTCAGTACAGTTAGCTTGGCTTTGCTTCAATGTTGATTACACAAAGGTGCTTCATTGTTCTTCATATAATGTGACTTCAATGTTACTCGTATGATGTTGCCTCAATGCTGGTTATATGATGGTGCTTCAACGTCAATAATAGAACGTTGCTCTAATGTTGGTCATAAAATGTTGTCTTAATGCTAATTACATAATGGTGCTTCAATGTCGGTAATATAACATTACTGCAATGTCGTTTATACGTTGTTTCTACAATGTTGATTACACAAAACGTTGTATAAATGTTTTAAGGTTAACATTTCACAGTTGGTGTAAATGTAAGGTTATATTAACGTTCAGTAGGTAATGTTATACGAACATTGCTCTTCCATCATTTAATAGACGTTGTACGCAACGTTGCTATAACATTTATTCAACATTATCCGGATGTTTCTACAACGTAAGCTTCAAAGTGACTCCAATGAGAAAGGTTTTACAAAAAAATATGTTGTATAAACGATACAAATGTTATAACATAACGTTTTGGCAACGGTGTGACAACATTAATATACTGGTTGGGATAAAGCAGGATCACCAAACACTTGAATGAGGCAAAAACAAAGAGATTTGTCCCTCCTTGACAGCATAACAAATCGTCCGGTGACACCGTCGTCGTTGCTGAATTCCAACACCGAGTGATTGGATGGAACAACATCTTGGAAGGCGAACACAGGATCACTTGTTGAACCGTCGTTCCCCACCTGAGGGGGGGGTTTAAGTAATTAAATGCTGGTATCGTATTCATGGTAATGGTATGGTTTAAGTAATTAAATGCTGGTATCGTATTTATGGTAATGGTATGGTAACAATATGGTACTGTATTTAACGTACTTATGGAAACGATACCAATCTATACCATCCCTAGTAGCATCTACCCCTAGTTAGTGGCTGCTCCTTGGCTATTAGTCACGATTTACTGGCTATTCTATGGCTTCATTGGAAAATAGCCAAGGATTAGCCATTTGAATGCTACTAGGGCATACCAAGGTTTTCTATAACATATGGTATGGAAAGAGAATAGCCCCAAATAACCGTAGTGAATATGGTAATTTGTTTGTATTGTTTACCATAATTCCCTCAAACACAAACTAATGAATAAGTAATTAAATGTTAACATACAATTTTAAATAAATTGGTAGTTGTATATCAATAATTAAATAAGCAAATATACAGATATGAATACAATTATAAATAAACAGACATACAAATATGAACACATAATTGTAAACTAGAAAATAAATATATTAACTAGAAATGAACAAACATAGATAGGCTCATATAATTGTAAACACATAACTGTTTACAAATGTATATGAACAGAGAATTAAAAATGTATAAACACAAATAAAATATGTATATAAATGTTAATAAAGCCTACATTCTACTTCTTTCAAAGTTTTTAAATAAACGAGTATTAACATTATAAAATAAATTACTAACATAATATAGTTTGTTCTTCAAATTTACAATATGTATTTGGGTAATTAACTATAATTAATGTATCTCTATTTTAACTACAAACAACATCGAAGGTTTCTTTTTGGAAACTATTTATTAGCTATTTCACTTTTTAAAAGAAACAAATCTTCAATTAAATTTATAAAAACACATTAGTTCAAACGTTATACCTTATAGCACCAAAATTATGAATAATTGATCGTTTATTATATTAAACATGTCTATGTTTACAATTATATATAGTTGTCTATATTTGTCTATAGTTATCTATATTAATTTATATTTATCTATATTTATCTATATTTGTCTATATTTATCTATATTTATCTATATTAATCTATATTTGTATATATCTATATTTATCTATATTTATTTATGTTTATCTATATTGATCTATGTTTATCTAAATGTATCTATATATATCTATATTTATTTATATTTATCTATATTTATCTATAATTATCTATACTTATCTATATTTATCTAAATTTATCTATATTTATCTATGTTTATCTATATGTATCTATATTTATCTCTGCTTATTTATTATTTATCTATATTTATATATGTTTATCTATATTTATCTCTTTTTATATATAAAGTATAAATTTATCTATATTTATCTATGTTTATCTATGTTTATCTATATTTATCTATATTTGTCTATATTTATCTATATTTATTTATATTAATCTATATGTATCTATTATAATTATCTATATTTATCTATATTTATCTATATTTATCTAAATTAATCTATATGTATACATTATCTTCATCTATGTTTATCTATGTTTATCTATATTTATCTATGTTTATCTATATTTATCTATATTTATCTATATTTATCTATATTTGTCTATATTTATCTATATTTATCTATACTAATCTATATTTATTTATATTTGTCTATATTTATCTATATTTATCTATACTAATCTATATTTATCTATATGTGTCTATATTTATCTATATGAATCTATATTTATCTATTATATTTATCTATGTTTATCCATATTTATCTAGACTTGTCTATATTTATCTATATTTATCTATACTAATCTATATGTATCTATATTTGTCTATACTTATCTATATTTATCTGTATTTATCTATATTTATCTATTATATTTATTTATATTTGTCTATGTTTATCTATATTTATCTATATTAATCTACATTTATCTATTATATTTATCTATATTTATCTATATTTATCTATATTTATCTATGTTTATCTACATTTATCTATATTTATCTATATTTGTCTATATTTATCTATATTTTTCTTGATTACTCTATGTTTATCTATTATGTTTATCTATATTTATCTAAATTTATCTATATTTATCTATATTTATCTATATTTATCTATTATATTTATCTATATTCGTCTATATTTATCTATAGTTTTCTTGTTTAATCTATGTTTATCTATTATGTTTATCTATGTTTATCTATTATGTTTATCTATTATGTTTATCTATGCTTATCTATATTTGTCTATATTTATCTATGGTTATCTATATTTATCTATATTTATCTATATTTCTCTATATTTCTCTATATTTGTCTATATTTATCTATATTTATCTATGTTAATCTATATTTATCTATTATGTTTATCTATGTTTATTTATATTTATCTAAATTTATCTATTATATTTATCGATATTTATCTAGATTTATATATATTTATCTATATTTATCATTTTTATTTATATCTATCTATATTTATCTATATTTATCTATATTCATCTATATTTGCCTATAACAATATATATTTATCTATATTGTCTGTATTTATCTATATTCATTTTTATTTGTCTATAATTATCTATATTTATCTATATTTATCTATTTTTATTTATAATCATATATATTTATCTATATTTATCTAATATTCATTTTTATTTATCTAAATTTATATATATTTATCTATATTTATCTATATTTTTCTATAATCATCTCAACTATTGAGTACAATTGAATATAAAATTGTTAAAAAACTTACCCTAATTGTGGTGTCCTTGAAATATTCAAGCCACGCATCCCCGACTGTCACAATGATTTTTTTTACTAAAAACGTTTCCTCAAGATCAATGACAATCGAAGTACTAATCAAACCGTAACTACTGCAATAACATCCAAACTCGCCAATCCCACATGCTGAACCTTTCACCTGTGAATGAATCGTTTAAATATTATATTTAATATATATTTGCATTTAATATATATTTATATGTAATATGTATTCATATTTAATAACTAGTTGTATTTAATATATATTTTTATTTAATATATATTCATATTTAATAACTAGTTGTATTTAATATATATTTGTATTTAATAAGTATTCATATTTAATAACTAGTTGTATTTAATATAATTTATATTTAATAAATATTCTATTTAATATATATTTATATTTAATAAATGTTCATATTTAATAACTAGTTATATTTAATATATATTTATATTTAATAAATATTCTATTTAATATATATTCATATTTAATAAATATTCATATTTAATAACTAGTGTATATTTAATATATATTTATATTTAATAAATATTCAATATAATATATATTTGTATTTAATAAATATTCATATTTAATAACTAGTTATATTTAATATATATTTATATTTAATAAATATTTATATTTAATAAACATGTATATTTAATATTATGAGAATAAATTACAAAACAAAATTGTACTCTCGCCCAATAAATAAGAGTCTCTGTTTTAAATTATTCAACCATCTGTATAAAAACTAGAGGAAATAAATCCATCTGGCATGGGTAGTGAAAGTTGTTGAAGATTTTTAGTTGTTCATTTTATTCTAATTAAATATTCCTTTGAAATAAAAACAAAACAACCAGGAACAAACAGAACTCAAATACTCTTAAATACACGCATTATGTCATTAAAAAATAATCCATGGCAAAGTTTTTTTACTGAACGATGTTGATAATTAAAAGTTCTTTATTTTATTTTAAATAAACATTCTTCTAAAATAAAAATAAAACTTATAAATCAAACGTTGGTTCTGTTTAACCCTGAAAAAACAGTCAAACAATTCCTGAAATTATCTATTATTTCAAAAAAGTTTTTTTTTTTAAAAAACAAACTTTAAAGTAAAGGTTTTTGCAAGTGAATAGTTATTCATTTCATTTCAAGTAAACATTTTTTTAAATAAAAAATAAAATAGTTATAAACCAATTTTTATATTGGTTAACCCTGTAAAACACTAACAACAGATATTACTTCAAAAAATAAAAGTTTGTTAAAAAGTTTTCCAGGAAAAGTTTTTGAGAATTAAAAGTTCTTCAATTTAATCAAAGTAAAAATCCGTATAAAACAAAAATACATTTTTCAAACTTCATGAAAAAAAACATAAGAAAACTATTACTTAAACGACAATAATTTTTAAATAACGTTTTAATTATAAAGAATAAAAATAAAAATCCTAAATTTTGTTCTGAGCAAACATTGCAATGCTCTGAAGTCAATAGAAAGAAAATTGGTCCGGACGGCAAAAATGACGATAGCAACAACTATAAAAATCGAGATCCCCCAAATAAAAATAAAATATTTTAAACAAACTTGAACAATGTTTACCAAAATATTATTAATACATGAACACTGGAATCAATAAAATTTGACTAAAAAGTATACCATCTAATATGTGTTTGATTAACCTGTTAACGCCTGAATTATTATTACCCTAAGGTCTACAATACAATTTGGTTTACATTGAAAACAACCCTACAACCGTCACTGTTTTGTCCCTACAGGTGTTAATCCAACAACTTTGTTGAAGATAGTTCTACAGATTAATAAATACGTAATCTCAACCGCATTTTTTTATTCAATCACACTGACACAATGTTAAAAGATTTTGATTGAATCACAAAAAAAGTCGATTCAATCAAGAAAAAATTGATTGAATCACAAAAAAAGTTGATTGAATCAAGAAAAGGTTGATTGAATCAAGAGAAACTGCGGTTAAAAACACTTGAAATGAATGAAAATATATCTCACAATACTGTTCTTTGAAGGATAATTCGCCCCCCAAATGTCTCCAGTTGTTGGTTTATTTTTTGCCAAATCCGTCTCAGGACTTTGATTGCCTACTAATGTGATGCACGAGACAGCTGGTACAAGAGTGAGGCTTGAGGCTACAGGTGGATAAAGAACTGTTCTCAGAAGTTGACATTCACTTGCTAGAAAAGAAATTAAGAAACATACATTCTGGAAGAAATTTTAAATATTTTATGTTGTCATATTTTTTTAAAACCCACAAAAATCTTCATTAATTACAATGCTGTGATATCCAAGCAAAGCATGTTGGGAATCTGTTCTTTTCCAAAGTTTATTTCATTTTTTCAGTTGGTTTAACCAACGCTGACTCTACTACAGGCCTTGTACGTACCTGCCAGGAATTTTTGCTAGTTACAAAAAACCATTGGAAACACAACTGGTAGCATAGATACCAACCATAACCGTGATCTCGACTTAACTTTTCTTCATCAACTATTTTAACATTAATCGAACGATAAGAAAGTTAATCCCGTATCAAGAAAAGATAGGTCGATAGCGTATTGTGTAACTAGGGATTTCGATGTGAAAGGCCTATAGTAGACTTGGCGTTGGTTAAACATTTTTTACCTTCTTACCTGAACTCCATACAAGTCAACTCTATAGTATGGCCATGCAATGTTCTTCAGATTAAAGTATCATGCAAGTCACCCTACACCCAAGACTCAAGTATATTTATGAACATTTCTTAAAAACCATAAAAAAGTGTGAATTTGGGTTATATTTTTGAGCACTTTTTGCTTAATGTAGAATCACTTGTATTCCTTACAGTATTACATTCAAGTTTAAACACCTACAAGTTAAGCAGGCAGTATTACATTCAAGTTTAAATCCTACTAGTTAAGCAGGCAGTATTACATTTAAGTTTAAAACCTACTAGTTAAGCAGGCAGTATTACATTCAAGTTTAAAACCTACAAGTTAAGCAGGCAGTATTACATTCAAGTTTAAAACCTACTAGTTAAGCAGGCAGTATTATATTAAAGTTTAAAACCTACTAGTTAAGCAGGCAGTATTATATTCAAGTTTAAAACCTAATAGTTAAGCAAGCAGTATTATACTTGAGTTTGAAACCGACTAGTTAAGCAGGCAGTATTACATTCAAGTTTAAAACCTACTAGTTAAGCAGGCAGTATTACATTCAAGTTTAAAACCTACCAGTTAAGCAGGCAGTATTACATTCAAGTTTTAAACCTACTAGTTAAGCAGGCAGTATTACATTCAAGTTTAAAACCTACTAGTTAAGCAGGCACTATCACACTTGAGTTTAAAACCTGCTAATTAAGCAGGCAGTATTATACTTGAGTTTGAAACCTACTAGTTAAGCAGGCAGTATTATATTCAAGTTTAAAACCTAGTAGTTAAGCAGGCAGTATTGCACTTAAGTTTAAAACCTACTAGTTAAGCATGCAGTATTACACTCAAGTTTAAAACCTACTAGTTAAGCAGGCAGTATTGCAGCCATCTTGTTTCTTGCATTCTAGGCTACACAACAGCTCTCTCTTCTTCAACTGTGCTTGCATTGGAACTGATCGCAGGATGCATTGCTCATAGTGAACTTCAGGAATTTGAACCTTGAAAATAATGCTTAAGTCAAAAACATAAATACAACAAACGTTCAAGTTGTTACTATGTTGTTATTATTAGGGATGCACACATACACATACACACACATACACATATACACATTAACTCACACATACACATACACACACACATATACACATACACATACATACACACACACATATACACATACACATACATACACACACATACACATACAAATACACACACACACATTCACATACAAATGCACACACACATACTATAAAAACACACATACACATACAGACACACACACACACACACAGACACACACGCAGAGTGGCGTCATGCCGACGGTGTACGGGGAAGCCTGGGGCCCTCAAAATTTTTAATTTCTAAATGGTAATGTATTTGTGAAATGCTATTATTAAACCTAAAAAATAATTAGGGTTACTGTTTTTTAAAAAAAAACTGTAATCCTCATTTTGGGCAGCATTCAAACTGGCATCAGCTTGTGTGTGTTTCAGAGTGTTAGTTTTTTCCGACTAATGTAAGCACCGCTTACAGTGAAACATAATGTACAATTTTGTAGTACAGTAAAAATTCTGAGTTATTAAACAGCCAACACTTCATAGCTGAGGAGTTCCAATATATTTCTCTGTTCTGTATGATTCACAAGTTTTACTGAAGAGATTTGGTAATGTTCATTTTAACTGTTTGGTCATTTCTTAGCAGCGTTTGAGTTAATGTTTTATTATAATAATAATAATAGTTTTTTTAGTATTTATTTCTTGAAAAATACAAAAAGCCTATAATGGCACAAATTGGCTACCTAAGGCATAAATTTACAATGATCATATAATAAATCATAATCGTGATATTAATAATATTATTTAAATGTATAAAATTCTTAATACAAAATCACAACATAATGAAATGTTCAATAGGTTCACATAATATTTTAAACTTTTTCAATAAAACATAGAATATGAATAACTTACTAAACTAATAATAATTACAACAATAAAACCAACACATTAATATATACATACAAAAATATCGCAACTAATTAATTAAAAAACAAAATAAAATCAAAACTCGTTTTTTTACATAAAATAAAATAAAACAATAAAGTTCAAATTAAACAATAAAAGGGCAAGACAAATATTAATTATGATTATAGTACGCTATTATCGACATTTAACCTGGATAGTTCTTTTTTCAACGTTTCAAGATCATGTAAAATTTCTTAGCGTGTTAATAGAACCATTTTATAATTCATAACAAACACTACCTTCTCTTGTATATGTTGAGATTAAGTTACTGTGATTCTTTTTAATTGTCTAAGATTATAATACAGATTATTTTTTTGTTAAGACATTGAATAACATTGTTCAACAATCAAGTTATGACTTTGAGTCAAGAGGAAAACCAATTTCTCTCCTAAACACAATTGATTTTTAGTTTATTTTGACCATGACAGTAAAAACAATCTTTTGAAGCTGTCACACATTGTATGAAAGAATATAAAAATTAAACATTTTAACATTGCTGTAGCATCAAGGACTACGATAAGGCATTCACAGAAACACATTTCGGTTGTATTAATAAAATACAAATAAAAATGAGAAAACGAACCTTTGCATATTTGAAGTTTGTCACTATGCCTTCCACCAACAAAATGAAGCTTCCTAAAATTGTGTATTTTAAACCAACGTTCATCATCATCTTTAAATAACTAAAAAAAATAAAAAATAAATTAAAACTAGATTAAATTAAATTTAATTTAATTTAATTTAAATTACTAAAAAAAACTTAAATAAAACTAAATTAAATTTAATTTAACTTAAGTTATTGAAAAAATCAAATAAAAATTAAATTAAAACTAAATTAAATTTAATTTAATTTAATTTAATATAAGTTAATTTAACTAAACTAAATTGAATTAAATTTAATTTAAATTACTGAAAACAAACAAACTAAAATGTGAAAAGATTGAATTTAAATTAAATAAATTTCAAATAATTAAATTTAGTTTTAATATTTCTTACGAAAGACCAAAAGATGGAAGGTAAATTTTCCTCTTTTTTTAACATACTTTAAAAAAATAACTTTCTAGTAATATTTCCTTAATATGGATTAACAATAGCATAACTGATGCAATATCTATGTAATTTGAATGTGGGTTGCCTCACTTATGCTATTGTCGGTCCATATATAATATATCGCAACTTTAGATCCTGATTTAAATGATTTCATATTTGAGGAAAAAAAATTATTTTAATATATAATATTTGTTGATGTGAAATAAAAATGAATTTTACCAAAAATAAAACTTTTTTTCAATATCAAACTTTTTGAATACTTGTATGATGGAGTTAGTTAATAATCTTGTATCAATGTATTGTAATGTTGCAACAATTTCTTACAAAGAAAATCAACTTTTTGGTTATAATTATCAAGGTTTATAAAAAATGACTGTTGTCAGGATTTCAAAAAAGAAAAAAGATTGTTCACCTGTCCTGTTGACTTTTCTCCAAACAGTGATATGGAAGTCCTGTTTAAGGGTTTGATATTTAACGTTAATGAATGGCGATGAATGTATAAATGACCATCATTACGAATGACAATAATCAATAATGCAACAGTTAATCAAAACAAACATGTTTTATTGTTTTTTGGGGCGTTACTGTGGCTTAAAATAAATCAAACGCTATTGCCATAATTAAAATAGAAAGAAATTAATTTGTATGATTTATAGTGTAAAATAT
>JARUHE010179044.1:0-13803 GCA_031471125.1 Archaeomysis grebnitzkii | reverse complement strand
ATTAAATTTTTAAGCTTAATTTCCACATTTTTTTGTGAAAACGTTTTCACAAAAACTCTTTTCATCCATTCAGGCCTGACAGATAACTCGTTCATTTTCATTCAAAAATGTAAACTGTTTTAAAGGTAAAAATGTGGAAATTAAGCTTAAAAATTTAATTTGGAAAGGCAACATTGGAATAATCAAACTAATAAAACGCCTATGTGAAAGTATAACTTAATTTGTAATTGTGAATTGCATCGAAATGACGAATTAATTATATATTACCAAATTGTTTTGTTTCAATCTGTGGTGGTTGTTGTTCTGTTTTTGCTCACATTTTCTCTGTGGTTAATTGAATGACGATAGGTTTATCCCACATTTTTTTGCTATATCATTTATTTATTTATGATTTTTTGAACAATTATAAATATTTATGATTTTAATTTTTTCTAATATTTCAAGAACGCTCTTACTAATTAAATTGTTTACAAGATATATAGAAAAATTGTTTTATACTTATAAACTATAAGTAGAAGATCAAAACCCGTTGAAGTTTGAAATGATTTAAATTTTTATTAAACTTGCTTTACTTTTTCAATAATCAATCATAAGCATGTATCATTTAAATAGTATGTCATCATTTCAAGAAAAATTTCATACACCAACACAATGATATATGAATTGTAATGAAAAAATGTTTTTTTATATTTTAAAGATTGACAAAAAAGCAATACCGGGTGACTGCGGTCACCATAAATGTTTATTTAAATATGAAATATTGGCTAACATTTATTTGAGACATGAACCATAATTGTGGGTGAAGAATAAAAAAATTTGAATGTTTTTTTAGTATGGAAAAACATGGCTATCTCCACAAAAAATATCATTATATCTCAATAATTATTAGAATAAGTTATTTTACAAAAAACATTACTTGTGTTTTTTTAATATACATCTCATAACTATTTATTTGAGATACAAATGATAAATGCAGGTTTATTAGAGCATGCTCGACAAAAAATTGTATATTGACACATCACGACGGCACCTCGTAACATTTTGTAAGAAACGTGAAGATTTTACCTGGTTATGTATAACCTATTATTTTCGTTTTCACAAGCAAAAGAACCTGTCATTTAACTACCAGATAAGTCAGTGTTTATCTAAGGTTGCAGATCCATCACACCAACTCATCTTTTTTTGCAATCTACAATTTCATACAGCACTATTTTTACTAAGAAGCAGGGCGTAAATCGGGAAAAGGGGCACTTTTCAGAACCTCATTCGTTGATAATTTTAATAATTTTATCTTTTGATATTCTAGGAAACTTGTATTCCCCACTAATTATTGCGTAAATGGGTGGTTAAGGAGTTATGAACATTTCTTTTAAAATTTGAGACACTCTTTATCACGAAAACAGCGTTAGATTTGCGCTCTGCTAAGGAGATTCGCAGGTTTTGGTGTGACTAATTGTTAATTTTATGGTTGCTAAAAATACACCATTGTTTATCAATAAAACAATACATGTTCTTAAATCAGAACATTTCACATTACCTAAGCAAATCTCATTGGCGCCGGATCGAGTCCGCTCCAAGACTATTTCATGGAGAATTTGAACGAGGCTGTATTCTCTTAAAATCTCATATGCTAAGCTTACCCCGGCTTGAAGGAAGCGCTATATGTCGGACTGCATATCGTTAGGGTACACATCACTTGATGTGGATAATAACAATTAGGCATAAATGTGTGAAGCACTGAGGAGTATTCATTGAATAGTGTCGGCGCTATACAAAAGCTGCCATATTTATTATTACTTATTTTAATATTATGATGGTATCACAATATTTATAGCTATTTCTTCAGGCTTCTTCCATTAAAAATAGACACAGTGGAGTGTTCTTCTAAATGGGGTTTGATCTTATGGTTTTCTTAGGTCATTCCATTGCTTGCATCCAACATCTAATCTAACCAGAGTTCACCACATAGAGATCATAATTGCCTCGCATATAATAATAAATTATTTATTTTTTGTTAAGGAAATGATTACTGTAGGTCAGTTTGTCAAAAGTGTTTTTTCTTTCCTCTTTAACCAACAAATTGTCTTGAATAAGTGTATTTCTGTAAGAAACCCTGGCTTCTTTGAAATGGATTAGTAGATTTTGGCATCCTGCTGTATGTCAATAAACAAAAACCTTCAATTGTTCACCAGAATATGGAAATATGGCTATCTCCACACAATTTTTTCATAAAAAACTGTCTCCAGAAATAAAACTTTAAAAAAAACTATTACAAACCAAACCCTACAGGATTATAGCAGAGATATCTATAAATAATGATTTTACTTATTTAGTTACTTCAATAAGAAGCTCAACTCTTACAGAAAAACTTATTCAAGATGTTTACTCTACTTTGAAGAAAAAAACAAGTCCAAAAACAGCATAAAAATGGAGTTGTTTCAATAAACTCAAGTTTTAAAGAAAAAATTATTTAAATTGAATCATTCATAATGCATATATCATTCATTTATGTTCAATAATTATTGCTCTAAGACCAACAATAAAAAAGGTTTACTCTACTTTTGAAAAAACAAGTCCACAAAACTAACAACAGCCAAGAGTAACTTATAGAGCGCTGCCTTACGTCTCCGCTAAAAAGTAGGACTTGTGAACTTTTACTGTTCATTTGAGGTATAAATGATAACTGTAGGTCTATAACCAGAAAACTTGATTATTTTGGATACGATTACTACATCAATGACAGATGAAAAAAAGGGACACCTTAGTAGAACTACACCTCTAACAGGTTCGATAAGAATAATGAAGATTTAATTATTTTTTTTTGTAAATTCTGTACTGTGAAAAACTAGGGAAGATTTTCACAGCTTAGACTGTACATGAAATTAGTTTAGCATGTAACATTTAGCTTACCTATAAGCAAGTTATTAAAATAAAAAATTTTCAACCTCCATGTTTTTTATTACACTAGTGTTAATCACGATAAAGAATAGGTATTTGCAAGCAGTGTTTATTTCAGTTCAATATTTGAATACTTTTGGGGAAATATTTGGTAATAGTTGGAATTTTTAATTTTTTCAAAATATTTGAAGTGCTGTTTTTCAGAAAGTTTCCAATTATTTTTAAAGTCTAGATGGGTAATGGAACTAAATATAACAATCTTACATTTTATTATAAAACAGTAATAAACTTAACATAAAAAATTAAATATCTTCAACTGAATACCAATGTGATCATGACCTTCAACTTTTTAAATAAAAATAAAACTTTAAAAGTTATAAAATTAGCACCAAATAATTTTATAACTATATCAAGTGAACATCAAACATTCAAAATGAACAATTTAAAACAATGAGAAAAAATTAGAAACTAAAGAACAAATGGTATTACATTAAAACAATCATTTTGAACACTCAAAATTATTTCATTCAACACAATTATATTTACAAACGTTAAATTAGACTGTAGTTCAATTTCAAAATTGGATCAAATGTCATCACATAAGAACCCAATCTCAGCTATTAAAATTGTTCAATTATTTGGACTTTGGGGGGAGGGAGGGAGGATGTGGACTACAAAATCAGTCGCTTAATATAGACAGCTTCCAAGAATGGTATTTGAAAATAGAAGGAGGGTAACGAAGATGTGGTTCTAGCTCCCTCATCCGCAAGACAATTATAGATTGGTGTGACATTGAAGAGTTGTTTTGATGCAGCTCGATCGCCTTCTCTGTCGTCATCTCGGCTCTCAAATTTTCTTGCACAGTTTCCACATTGCTGTAGTCGATGAGCCAGATATCATTTTGCCGTTTTTGCATGAGTGTTAATAAAGAGGAGAAACTATTTTGCAAGCTCTTTGCGGTAGAGTCCATCTCTATAGAAACTAATGCTAACAAAATGGAAGAAATTGGTTTTATTAACTTTCCAGAACTAACCATTAGTTCATGGAGTGAAGTCACTAACCCTAAATCTTCATATGAACTTCCTTCTTTGGTGCTATGTTTTTTTCTCTCAAGTTTACGTTTGCTTTTAGAGGACATGCGAGATTTACTGGATTTCTGACTACCAGTTAATGACCGAGTTGCTCTAGAATGAGCAAAACCAGTAACTGTACTTGTATCAGAGTACAAGTCACTGTCTAAATTATCATCTTTTCCTTCTAGAAAATCCAGATGTGATTTTTCCAAATTTGATCTTACTATGTGAAGCCTATCACAATGCTGGGTGAACAACGTAATCTTATCGGTTATTTCTACATCATAGCTGGAGGCTTGGTTCTTTATTCCCGGTTTAATGTTGGTCTCAATCAAATCTTGGCGGTTATATTTCCAAGCAACCCTGAATGCATTCTCCCATTCTCCAGCAAAGACATAATTCTCCACAGAATCTTCTTCACTACTCAAATACTGTTCATAAATAACTGCAGCATCACCAAAAATGCCTTCACTTTTCAGATCTTCGATCAAGGAGTAACAAAGTTTGGTTATTTCATGTTTATCGTAATCAAGTTGCGATGCCATGATCAAAACATTTTTCCAATCTCCACTTTGTTTATAGGCTTTCAAGGCTTCTTCTTTTTTGTCTGCTCTTATATACATGATGGCAGCTTCATTATAGCGGTTTGTGTTGGAGAGGTCTTCAGCATAATCGACGGCTACTGTTTTGTATATTTTTGAATCAGACGGGAATGTGTATAATGCATCCTTGAATAATTTTTCTTTCCTTATAAGATTTATACATTCATCAAAATGATCATCACAACAAGATTTTATATTAAAGAGGGCTTGTTTAAACATCCGCAAATGCACGTCTATTTTGAATTTTTTGTAATTTTCTTCAAGTTTTTTCAAATTATTTAAAAATGGCAAATATTCTTTAGGGTCTTTCTGCGATTTTTCAAACACCATCATAACAAGCTCAAAATCATAAGTTCCTAAGGCAACATCAAAAAGTTTGTTTGCATCAGCTATGTAGAGCAGATGCCGAAGCCCTTCTTCTGCCTTAGTTTTTATGTAGTTATCATTATTTGATTTTAGTTCCTGGATTATTTTTATTGCAATGTGCATTTCGCTTGTTGACATTTTTACATGAGTTGTCAGCACTGGCAAAAGAAACTTCAATTCGCCAGCCTTTTTCATAGCATTTCTAATGGCAATGCAAACTCTGTCAACCTTGCTGTCATTAGACATAGATTTGATATTCTTTTCACAGTAATTGACCAAATACATTGTGTTAGTTACATTATTTTCATTCAGATTTGCAATGAACAAATCCAAGTACTGAGGATTGTCAATACTCTGGACAAAAGTTTCAACATTTTCGAGAAAATCATCCATATTGTGATCACAGAGAAGGTTCATGTCGATACGATGCTTTCGCATGAACTCGGTCGCTTCCTTATATTTGTGCTGATCGAGCAGCTGCTTCAGGGAATGAACGAGCAATGCTCTTGGAGTAATGTGTTCGACATTGCCCCTTGGCATTTGCAGGATGACCGAAGAAGTTCCGGGAATGGCGGTTACTAAGCGAGCTCCTCGCTCTATTTTACGATAACCGACTTTGCTCTTTATTTCTGGCGAGTTAGATGCGAGTAAATTAAAAACATCTACCGACAATGGCACAACTTCCAGTTGATGAGAGGATGTTGTGTAAAGTAGATAGTCACTGTATAGATGGAAAGAAGTACAGTTAGAGGCCAACTGTTTCTGTTGCCAATACAAGTGATTTCTTGATGTCAACCCAATGGGATGTAAATCTTCCGATCCAACCAAGGGAGACAATGCAACCTGTTTGCAAACTTTTCCAAGTGTCACTGTTTCTTCGATTTTATTCTTCCATGTGACAATTTGATTTGTTGCAAGATCAATTTCTTTCAATTCACCCGACATAAACTGAGCAATTATCAAAGATCCATCAGATGAAGACGAGAAATTTACAATTCTTCCATCAATTGGGATCAAAGAACGAACAAATACATCACCATTGTCTGTTCCAATATTTTCCAATGATATAACAGCAACAACGGAATCGTCTTCCACTCTATAGGTGGCCAAGATAGTGTCTTTCAAGATCCAAACCCAGTTGGTAAGTTGCTTGAAGGAATTAGGTTTTCCCTTCTTATTCAATCTGTTCCAATTCAACATATGTAGACCAGCAACTCTATGAATTTGGCTTTGAACATTAAAGCCTTTACCACCCAATTCATTAATCTTGACAGTGCAATCAAAATCTGATAAATTTTCTCCAGGGTAGGCTAATGTCAAAAAAACAAATGTGTCACTGCCACAAAATATACAAATGTTATTAGAGTTTTTACCAGGAGGTTCAACACTTTCCAGAAAACCGGAATCTTCAGGTAGATCACATTTTTCAGAATCTGGAACCAATGAAGGTGCATAAATGACAGCATTAACTACATAGGGTAAAGACACCTCATATGCACACATTGGAGGTGGCACAATAGCTTGTCTAAATGGGGTCAGATTCACTTTATTACCATTGACAACAGCAACCTGAGCCAAATCATTGGTGGTCATACCACGAGAAATGTCTGTTTTGTAAATCAAATCGTATTGGTTCAAATTACTTTTTGTGAGAACATGTAACTTTAAAGGAACTTGTGGATCCCACTTTAAAGAAACTATGGTTTCTTGAAGAGATAACTGTTGTTTGAGGAACCAAAAATAGTTACTGGATGTCCAAAGTTGAACCAAATGTTTTTCATCAACTTTATCAATCAGCCAAATTAGTAAAACAGATGAATCCAAACTCCAAAACAACTCCTTCACAAGCATTTCATCGGGCTTGCAAGGAAGGACAAACTCTCCATGCCTTAAGCCATTCTTCTCAAAAAAGACTATTTGGTGTTTTGTGGGCAGGAGTTGAGAAGATGCAATAAGGCTTCCACTGGGCTTCCATGCTAAAGCTTGTTCTAAGCCATTGACTGCTTCGCTCGTATATTGAATTTCACCTTCCCGATTCAGCACCCTAATTCTTCTGCATTGGATGTCCTCATTGGAGACATAAGTCACAGCAAACATTTGGCCATCCCCTTTCCAGGTTATTCTAGATTTTTCATCGTCCCATTTATTTATTGGTTGTATCGAATTAGATTTCACTTTTGCCGCCTCTTTGCCAATGGAACCATGAAATTGGGTCTCTTTTTTGCCCCAGCCAACATTGATGAAGGCCTGTGTTCCAAATTGGTTTTGATTCAATGACAGTTCAGTCACTATATCAAACTCCGATGTCATGACAATCACATTTGAGCAGCCAGTGACGAGCACAAGAAGCTCTTCGTCTGGACTCCAAGAGGCAGCGTCAATTCCATCAGAGACGCTTCCCACAGTTTCCACCTGAAGATTTCAGATACAAAAATGAGAAAAAGATGTAAATAATGAAACAAATAAATGAATTCAAAAATAAATCTATATAACCAACAAGAATTTTAAGAAATGCATGAACAGTAATTAAAATGTTTGAGTAACTTTATAAATATTAAGAAAAATTGATAACATTTGCTAAAACATAATCAAAACATACTTCTATGATCACCAAACTTCTCCCCTCATTTACAACCTCTCAACAACATTCCAAATTCCATATTAACATAAATGGATTGACATTATCACAAGTGAGGTAACCAGTGTTCAAACAACATAGAACTTACCTCACTTGTACTATTGTTGATCCAAATAGTAAACATAAGGCATGGTTACTCTTCAGTATACTAAGCAACATATAGAATCACACCAGACAGCAAATTGTGTAGCCCTAATACCCACATGAAATAAAATAGCAAACACTCCAAAATTTTTATTCCCCAAAAAAATATAAAAATGTTAACCCAAAATTTTTCACATGAAACAAGAAGTCCTCAAATAGATCAATTTCCCTAAATCACAAGGTCGTTTCAATAAACACACTTATCACTAATTCCCAAGACAAAAAAAAACAAGAAAGGTTGGAGAAGTTTATAAACACTATAACACACATAGTAAAAACATGCACAACTCCACATCTACTCTCCATTCATACATGAAGCAACAACAACCACAGATGGAAATGTCAGGAGCTAAAAATTACAAACAAACCACATTCTAAAATAATAAAAAACAATTCGCAATAAATTAAAATCTTCAAACAACCATAGAACCACAAGAACATTAAAGCCCTCGCAGTCCCCCACCTTTCACTACATTGACAGTTTCTACACTTCTACAAAACTCCAAAAATTCAAAAACAATCAGACCCAACCTTAAGCACCTTAGCCTCATTGCAATTTGCATGCTGATAAACAAACTCAATTACTCTTTGAGAAATGACCAAATACTAACAATATGGGAAAAAACACATTATCCCCAACCTAACACCAAAGAAAACACCAGATACTCTCAAGATCATCATATCAGTGAAAGGAATAACTTATCCTCAACGAAATCTACCCTCACATCCCTACAGCACCATCCTAGCATGGTTTTCATTCCAAATATTCTAACACAACACAATATTACCTGATGGCTTCAACCAAAACACTCATACACAGACAACCTAGCTATTCCATCTACACATCCAAATTACAAAACAAGTCCCTCATAATAATCAACAAAATTACATACACACTTGTTAAGATTAGCTCCAAACAAACAGAATGTCAGCACCCCCAACCAAATCCATTACAACACTTCTCACACCAGACAGACAACAATCAAACATTCACTCACACATTACTCTATTCCATCAACCCCTCCTTCTGGAGAAACCTCCCAGTTCTCAGCCTGAAACTTGACACACATATGACACTAACTGAAAATGTATTTAACTCCTTAAAACTAGAGAGAAACAGTAAAATAAATGCAATTAAAAACTCTGGTAAGCACAACATACAAACATGTAGAAACATTAACATTAATATTCAAACAGCTGGTTTGTACAACAAGTACGAGTAAATGCTACACATTAAAAGCTGTGTTTTGTATGTTAAAATTTTATAATTTTTTTTTTAAATTGTTCAATTTTTCAATACAATTCTATATATTATTATATTACCCCTTTTTTTTCATTTATTTATAATAGAAATATCTCTAAACCTTCAAAAAAAATTTGGTTAGTCATTTGATGATAAATTGGCTAAGTCCTAAAATGTCTATTATTTAAAAAAATATAAGGTTTAGGAAAAAATGTCCTTCAGGCATTCTACTTTAGAGTCTCATGTTCTTTCATTTGTTTTAAATAAACTTTTCTTTAAACCTTCAAATAAAAAGCTCTGTTATCTATGAATTTCAAGCTTTTTATGAAATATGTTTTATGAAATATGTGATTCAAGAAAAAATATCTTTAGTGATTCCAGTGTAGAATGTTATGTTCTTTATTTTCATTTAAAAACAAACTTTTTGTAAAACTAACATTTTTATTATTTTGAAAAATGCAACATTTTGGTAGAGTCCACAAATCATCCACAGTCTAATCAACAATCAGAGGTCACATATTGAAGCTGCGTTTTTCAAACACAGCTTAATAATAAATAAACTAGGTCAGTTCCAGCTGGGTACCTATACTCTCATATACAAACCTGAAAAAACTTGCAAGTGTAAAACATAGCCCTCTCTAGTGCCACCACAAACACATAAAAAATCTCCCACATTACGTCTACAGTCAGAAACAAAAGTATGTCTAATAAAAGCTCACCTCCACATGGGAGCATCAATGATAAAACAAAGATATCCACAACACAACCATAAACAGATACTTCCAGAAATACACAGGTACACAAATGCAAGTGCACACCACTTAGACCTCAACATATAGAAACATAAACTGGACGACACACTTTGCCAAGTACATATTCATTCTACATTTAAACCTTTTTTGTCCTTATTTTTCCAAGCAGAGGAAACTCAAAGCAATCACATTCCATTTAATTTTAGGAGAAAATTTTTTAACAATGTTGTCAATGATTATTAAGTTACTTTGAATGTGTGCACTTAATTACTAAACAGCCATATAACTGAGTTTGGATCAACTGAGTTCTTACATTAGTGTCAAACAATTATTTATGTTCTTAAGGTAATTAAATATAATGACTGTTTATATTCTTTATATATCAAGTTCTTTACAAACACGAGTTTTTTATATCAATTAAGGTTAAGGAAACATGTGATCACAAATGACATACTTTCAAATGTCTTTATTGCTCACATGTTAATTTCTGAATAGTAATACATAAGTGTTTACTATAACATTTGAGCAAAATGGAAGACGACAAATTGACAATCAATTCACTTACCTCGTATGTATCCGTATTGACTGTGATCACATCACCTTCCTTTGTGACCACACAAATCACGGAAAGTGCAGTCAAGAAATCAGACGAGACGATGCTTTCCGTCGATATTTCATGTTCGGGCCAGGAAACCTCAGGAAAATAGGCCCCGCTGTTGCTAGCCTAAAAAATACAATTGAAGAAAATCTTTTTCAATATTTTACATTTTTGTATCAATTTTATTTTCTCAAAACAGGTAACACAAAATTATAACAAACTTCAACTAAAAATTTGCATTAGAACTTTTTCTCAAATGAAGAATGTTTTCGCACTCACAAATTCAAGATGGGCAACACCTCTTGTCGAAACATGATATACAGATCCAGTAACACTGTCGATGCATAGCTTGGACCCATCGTCACAATCTCCGACCACATTGCAGGTGTGGTCAACCAAACTAAGGTTCCTCATTTTAATGGTTCATTAATTATTTTGAATACCTGTAAAAAAAGATCAACATTTACCATTAGACCTAATTTTTATGTTATAAAACACTTTTGACCAGGTTTTCTTATAACTTAGTATACTTTCTCTTAACTTTTCAAGTTAAAAGAGTGCTAATATACTAAATTAAGATAAACAATGGACAAAAGTGTTCAAGAAAAAAATTTAGAGAGAGTATATTTTCTAAATTAGAAGAAAACAAGATCAAAAGAGTTTTATAACATAGGCTAACAAGCTAAAAAGTATGAGGAAATTTGTAAGCAATTTAAGGCTGTGACCGAGTAGAAGTTTTGAATAATAATGCTAAAATTTGCTTAATTACTGGTTTATGGAGGTGCAACAAATATAGCCGAAGTTCTGTTTGGAAATATGATGTCATCCAGCGTAACATCACAACCGTTATACATATGAAATAACATAAAATATGAAGAGAGTAAGTGAAATTAAACATATGAAATAATATGAAACTTAAGAGAGTAATAAAATAAGATTGAACATGGTTAAACATATGAAATAACAAAAAAAATAAGTCTAAATTTACTAAAAACTTCTATGTAGAGCATAAATATTATTTTAAGTTAGCATTAAATTTATGAAACAAAAATCTAGAACTAAAAAATAATCTTTGTCATAAATATCTAGGGATTATTAGGGAAATTTACCAAAACATGCCAAGGTAAGTACTGCATTTTTAGTATATACTTGTTTAATTTTAACAAAGGCTACAGATTTTTTCAATTTTTCAATAAAGTTATTTTTCTCAAAATAACTTTTATTAAAACTGTAATATAGTGAAATAGGTTCATTTAGCTACAAATTGTGGAAATAAATGCAATTATAAATTAGTTATAGCATATTATATATCAAAAATGTACATACACCGTTATTTTTTTTAAAGGTCCTCTCATTTGTATATTTACACTGTATATATGAGCGAGTTGGATTAGGTAAGGTTAGGTTAGTATCTGTAGCTTTTCTAAGACTTTCGAAAGAAAATTAATTAAAAAAAAAAATTATAAGCAGTTATAATTGCATTCCATTATACGCTGACGAAAGGTGAATTCCAAAATACGCCGTTGTCAACTTGTCGTACATTTCGGTAGCCTTTGTTAAGATTTACCCAACATTGTCCACTCCAATAGTAATTTATATAGAGAATGTGGCAAAGATAGCTCTAAAGCATTGCCATGTGGTTAGGTGAGTTTCTCTAGTTTTTCTACAACTTTCAAAAGAAAGTTAATTGTTTTAATACGGCATTGTTGTAAAAAGATGTAGCCGTCGTGAAGTTTCACCTTTACTTTTATTATTGTTATTGTTCTTTTTCATTAGTTTAGGTATTTATAAAGCCCAACAAAAAACACATGAAATTAAATCATTTTTTTACAAAATGTTTGTTTTATTATCCTTGAAAAAAGTTTTAAGTAAACTTCAGGTGGAAATTTATGATTCACTTGTAATAATTGAGAAATAGAAATGCTTGCTTCTGATATATAAAAAAAAATCTTTAGTGATACCAGTGTAGAAAGTTATGTTCTTCATTTTCATTTAAACAAACTTTTCTGTAAAATGAATATTTTTTATTATTTTGAAAAAAATGCAAAATTTTGGTAGAGTTTACAAATCATCCACCATCCCAACAACAACAATCAAAGGTCATGTATAGAAGTGGGTTTTTCAAACACAGGTTAATAAGATGTAAATGAAATAAACTGATGCATTTTTCATTAAAAGTAAATGTTTTGACTCAGGAACCTAAGGGAGCGTCAAATGATCACCCTAATAAAATGTATATTCTATTCCCTGTATGATTATATAAAGTTAAACACCAATTATAAATATATATGTTACTTACCTACTGATAGTGGTAGTTTTATACAATTATTTTTAATAATAGTCTCAATATGATATATATATCTACTGTATATATAGGTAATGCTAATAATAATTTATAAAACAGATTTTAGCTAAAATTCCAAACACATTTGAGAATACAAAAAATTCCTGACAGAGCATCAAAATTCCTGACATTTCAGACAGTGTGGGAACCCTGCTTTAGTTCTTCAATGGCAAACTTTTTTTGTGATTTTTATCAGGTCAGGTCAGGCCAGGCTGTCAGGGTATGTTAGGTTAGGTACTATTTCACAAAATAATTGAATTATTAATAATTCAGTACTTTCAGCACTTTTTTATTGGGATCAAAACTAGGCTTTTGCCTATAATCATTGTTTTGAATAAAAAAGGATTTGAAAAGTGCTTGAAATTTACAAATCTGCACTCTCCAGGCTTGGAAAAACTGCTAGGTGATACATTAGGGATGAATGAACGGTTTTGATAGCACCCTGAAATTCTGTTAGAAATTTGGGCTAAACTTTACTTTAGATCTCATAATCAAATCTAGCAACACTTAAGAAAAAGTACTAAAAGTTTAGGGAAATTTGTTAAATTTTTAGATTACAAATGGCAATTTTCAAATCGCAATGGTTTTTTAACAGTTCACTGGCAGCCATTTATGTCTCCACATTAGATGATCTTGATTCCTTGTGTGAAAGTGATAACATAACTTTTCTTGCATATTTAGAATATAAAAAACTAATTAACTTGAAAACAAGTGTCCAATTTGAGACCAGTTATTAAGTTTCAATGAAATCAAATTACAATTGACATGTGCTAAAAGGAACAGCACCGGTAAAAACATTTTTTTGAAAATTCTCATTTGGACATTAAACAAATTTTAAAATTTGCATATTTCAGGATCTTAAGGTTAGTTCATATTTATGCTAGGTTAGGTTAGGTGGTAATCATTAAGGATAGTTCTGTAATCGAAAAAAAGCGGTATAAATAGAAACTCAGGACACTCAAGTACCTACATATATTTTGTCGTTATGAATAAAGCCCAAAAAAAAGTTCACTTCTTCACACATAAGTTATCGAAATGAAAACTCACAAATATACTGTTTATATTTTAGTAATGATAATTGATAAATCCTTAAAGTAATTATTAACAAACATTTTATGAAAATAAAGTACTAACAATTGATTTAA